>JAHREE010000258.1:5743160-5853796 GCA_033628505.1 Tringa tobata
CTTTTTTTCTAAGTCTTTCTCCATCAGGTGAATTTATGTTTTAGAGCTGAGCAGCCTGGAACCCGTGCTGGGGCACTCCTCTGTTCAGCCCATCTGACCAGGGAGAAGAACTTGGACACAGTCAGCTGGGAAGATGAATTTCTTGGAGCTGAATACAAGTGCTACCCTGGTAAATATTCTGCTAATAAAGAGAATTCTGATCTGCCTCATCTTGGAACATATGAAAAAAATCACCCTCAAAGCTAATTACCATAACTGATCAGGCTATCTGAATGTTTGTAACTGTAAACAGTAATCTTGACTTCATTTCAGTGGAATAGAAAACAAGCCAAAACAAAACAAGATTAGTAGTTGTTCCAAAAATTAGTGTTTCTGAAAACTGAAGGAACTTGTGGTGCTACACGTACTGCTGCTGGCAGCACAACTTGACTTTGGTTTACCACAGGGTAGACAGGGCACCCAGGCACGATCATACTGCAAATGCTGGGAATACAACGAACTTTATCCAAATTCAGGATTATGTCATTACTGAAAGCAGTTTGCCTGTTAGGCAAACCATTGATCTAGTGAGCCACCGGCAGGGAGACTGCAGTAAGACACAGGTTGTCATCTGTATTCCCCAGAGGGCAGCAAGGAAAAGGTCTCCTGGGAGAATTTACAATATGTTAAAAGACCCAGGTTCATAATCTGAGCATGAGTAACTTGCATTAAAGGCTGAACAAGCAATAAAAACAGGGAGTTTCAAAGGAACCTGGGGGTAAAGAGACTGTTCAAAGAGACTCTGCTTCCATTGTAAAAATAGCTATGGAATATTAGAGGAATAGCAGGTAATCTCAAGAAAGCACATACTTAGAAGCGAAAGCTAAATAGCTTTGATTGTCCTAAACAATAATAGTCTGAGAAGAAAGCTCATTTAAGTGCTGAAAAATATACTTTTAAGGAAGTGGTTCCTGGAATTGAGTCAAAATTGGAGAATAGTTTCAGCCACAAAGAAACACAACAAACCCAACCAAATAAACAAGCCTTCTCCCAGAAATAACTGACATTTCAGAGTTGAGTTTGTTTGTGTGCATATGATAGTGACATATTTTTCTCATACATCTTGAATCTCAGTACAACATTCGTGTAACTATACATTTGATTGAGTTTGTATTGTATTTATGTGGATTTTTTTGAAGTAGCTAGGCCTAATGATATATGTTTATGATGGTCATATCAACAAGCATTGTTCTTTTTAAGACTTACATTTATATGAATAGTGGTTTATTTTCTAGTAGTAAAAAAATCTAAATAAGCCTAATAAACTTACTATCTATTTTTTAATAACTACCATTAAGAAATTATAGTTCACTGTGGTAGGTAACAGAAGTGTGTTCTTTTATTAGCCTTTTATTATCCTTTTTTTAATATAAATGGTCATTTAATATTGCTTCATTCACATAGTTTGGATTCTGATTTACTGTACATATTATTTCATAAGAACTCTATTTGTGAATGAAAATACAGTTTTTTGGTTTGTTTTTTTTTTTTTTTTTTATTTTGGGAAATGAGAGAGTCAATTCCCTCTATATAATTCATATCATTCTGTCTGGAATGCCTTTTCTTTTTCATCTGCAATACAACTGAGATAGAAAGGAAAGAAAGAAAGAACGAAAGAAAGAAGGAAGGAAGGAAGGAAGGAAGGAAGGAAGGAAGGAAGGAAGGAAGGAAGGATTTTATTAATGTTATTTTTAACATTTTTGTGTTGATGTTGTGAGGTACAACAAACAGCGTTTAACAGGCTGCATACAGTTAACAAAGCATCCCAGAGTAGGTTTCTATTTACTAGAAATTACTGCATCACTCACTTCAAGTATAAATTTGTTCCTTTCTGTTAAATGACTGCTTTGAAAATTAGATTGCCTTAGTTGTGTTTCTACAAAAGAATGACCTATCATTCATAACAAAAATATATACGTTAGCGTGGCTGTTTTCATACACTTTAGCAATAAACAACATATATCCTCTTGGAACAACCATAACCAGGAGCTACAAGGTACAATTCAAGCCAGTTAAAAAACCCCTACATTTAGATGACAGAGATGAAGGAGAGAATTAAATTTCAACAGAAATCAAGTATCTGCCTAAGACTGCTACAAGAGGAGTCTGACAATAAGAATAAAAGGCACTTCCAATTAAACAGAGGGAAAAAACAGAACCTATAGGAACTTGCAAACAGACAGCTGTAACTTGATCTCATCACACACCAGCAGTTGTCAGAACTTTCCTGAGACATGAGGAAATCCCTTGAAGGTCCTTTGCATAAATACCTCTGTCACATGGAGATAAAAGCCCAGCTTGAATCCTATGTCTTTGCCATTAACACGTTACTAAAAATCTTCTCTTTATAGAAAAAGATTGCGTTTTGGCAATTTCATAGCCTTTCTGGCTGCATGGTTGGGAAAGAAAAGAAATTAAGAAGAGATTCAAGTCTCACTTGACAAAGATTTTACATGCCAATAAGAATATTAATACTTCATGTTCATTAATTTGCCATATTTAATAACACATCCTTCAAAGACCTTTAGGAGTGTTACTACTTAAACAAGGAGGAAAAGAAAATCAAGACAAAGCATTACTGAAGTTTAACTTTACTTCTCTAAGGACTTGATTGAAATTCTTAAAATTTGAACTCCTCTGTATTATCGTAGAATCATAGAATCATTTTCTTCCACTATTCTCCCTTTCTCACTGAAGAATGTCCTGGAAAATCTCTTGGTCATTTGGAAAAATTGCAAACATTTCTGCTTTCTATGAAAAGGAAGATTGTAAGGCATGCCAGACAATCTAGCCACTGAAAAACAGGCTTATACAATGTCCTTTTGTTGGCTTAATCCCACTTTTAGATAACATCAAAATGAAATTCCTATTGCATTAATGCTATACCCTTGCTAATATCAAATGAGGTTAGCTAAGTAATTCAACAATCCTGCATGAGCTCAAGGGATTAATGAGGTGCCATGATTTATTTTGAAGTGTTGCCAAATTGTCATCTCCTCCATCTTTTTTTTTGTGTTGGACTGATTACATTAATAACAACACAACAGTTTGAGTCTAATCTCCAAAATCCTGAACTTTACAAAGCAAACAGTTTGCTGATCCATCAGCATTTATTAATCACACCAATTACTCTGAGGCCAAATACCACAACTACAGTGTGTGGTGCTTACACCATAAAGGCAGAGAATTGATTTGTGTAACCCTTCAAAGAACAAGAAACTCTTTTGAAAGAGCACCTATGCCTTGAGGCACCTGGTTGGAAATAGCGGGGTTTTAAAATAGTCTAAAATTCTTATACTGGAAAAGCATAAAACAAGCAAAATAAGGAGGAATGCAAATTTGTGTGAATTTATCCTCCTCTGTTGTAGCATGATCAGTGTATGATAGTTACCCAAACATTTTAAATTTATCACAAAAACACAGAATCATCATAGTTGGAAGGGACCTCTGAGATCATCGAGTACAACCACGAAAAAAACCCCAACAAAAAACCCACACAAAACAAAAAACCAACCAAGCAAAAAAAAAAAAAAACCAAAAACCACCAAACCAACAACACACACAACACCCCACCACATCACACCCACCCACAAACTAGTAATCTTGGGCACTAGAGCATGCCCTGAAGAGGATGTCTACACGTTTCTTAAATACCTCCAGGGATGGTGACTCCACCACCTCCCTGGGCAGGCTGTTCCAGTGCCTGACCACTCTCTCAGTAAAGTAATTCTTCCTAATATCTAATCTAAATCTCCCCTGCCGCAACTTTAGACCATTAAAGACCATTTAGACCATCATGGTGTGCCCTGGAGAAAAATTAAATAAAGGAAAGATACTACAGAAAGGGCTTTAGAATGGAAAAAATTGGAAGAATAGGAGATTTGCTATCTATTTACCAATCTGTCTGTCTGTCTACCTACCTGTCTAATCTGCAATGCATTATCTTTTGTGTATATACCTTTATTTTCAAGACCTGTTGAAATCAATAGAGAATTCGGGTCTTCATCTACTCAAAATATAGATAGCAAGCTATGAAAATGCTATGAGCTGTAACGTAACTATTAGTTTAAGGCCTGTCCAATTTGGAAAAATGTTTCTGGGCAGTGCCTTTATGAAACATTCTTCCTCATAAGGCCGGACTCTGATGGCACCAAACTCAAGGCAGTAGGAAATAGGATTCTCTCCGGTGCCAACCTTAGAAAAGCTTCAGGTTTTTTCAAATAAAACATATACAGTTTCGATCATGACGTATGAGATTAATATTTTAAGCTTGAATGGATCAGAGAACAGGAAAAAGGAAAAATGCATATTCACTAAGGACACAGTTTTGTATCTCTTTGGAAAAGGTCCTCTAACTAAGATTTCATTTTTTGCTTTGCAAAAAGTGCTTTTTCACTTTGCAAAAAGTGCTTTTTGCAAGTCGTTACTGTCATTAGAACAGGTCACAACATATTAGTTGGTTATTTAAATTCTTACTAAACAGATTCTGCTTAAGCAGAAACTTAGCTTTACATGCACAGTGCAGAAGTTTCTGATGGAGTGGGACCTGAGGCAGAGGAAGTAAATTACCAGATATCACAGAACTGATTAACAGTAGAAATACAGACAGAAATATAAATCTTACATTTTGCCCTAATCATGCTAGTCCATTGTCTTGGAGAATGCTAGTAATATGTAAGGTATAAATACAAGTAACTTTGCTGAGAAAAATATTGTAATGATTGCAACAGACATGTAACACTCTTTATATCTTTACCAACTACAAAAAAAAAATGTTAATGAAAAGTAACATACAAGTACGTAAAGAGTTGATAAAAAGACGTTGCAAACTTAAAATAAACTGAATAATATAATGAGAAATGTGACAGTAATCTAATAGAATGGGGAACAAAGGATAATACACTATAGCTCAAAATTTAAATAAAAAACATGCCTCCCCATTTAATTTCTCTAAATTTTTTTAAAATAAGGTATTATTAACATTTTACTGCTGCAGGTATAATCTATATATACTTATGAGAAGATAATTCTGACCTTAATAATTTTACCACTCCTTCAATAAATCAATTTTGTTGGTGGGATTTTTTTAAATGTTGACTCATTTTTCAAATGTTGACTCATATTTCAAACTCATATCCAAATGAGTTTGTAAATCACTCCGAGCATTCTTTATTCTAGATCTGGAATCCAGCTCCTGTCCAGTGACTTTTGGGACTTACCTGGTGCTTGCTGGTGATGCGACCATCATCCTGGGAGCTTGATAAAGTTTTGTATATACTATATATTTAATTTTTTTTTTTAATTTATTAATATTTTCATTAAAGTAGTTTAGTTTTTTCTAAAGTCATAAGTGTCTTGATGTCTTCCTCTCCTCTCTTTGGAGAGAGAGGTGGGGGGATCATTTGTTGTTCTGATTGGCCAATCCAGCCCAAACCATGACACTCATTTAGATCTCCACCTTTACTTGCAAAGAGATCTCCTGAGGCCTCTCCATGTTCTATATCTCTCCTTTTTTCTATATTATATTTGTTCCATGGTTTTGTTAGGTGCTGATAATTCATTACCTTGTGACCTCTCATCAGACATCCTTGCTAATGAACCAGAACCATTATGGGCAGTTTACCTCCTGTGGTCCTCAAATGTGCTTTCTACTATTCACTGAATGGTTTAACTAAGTGAGAAAGCAATAGCTTTGATTTACCTTTAGATATTGATGAACAGAACTGCCTTACAAGAACTTTTGGGACAAGCTTTCCTGTGGTTTCATAGATATTCTTGTTTTTTCTAATAATGACAAACTCTTTTAATTAAAAGAGATAACTGGGTTATAATTGCATTAACAGGTATTTAATTGTTACTCTCTTATAATGTAGTTTCTTGAACATTCATAGAGTTTCCTAATTAAAATTTATGCAGGCAGCAATAAACATGAAGTATGGATGTTAGTTATTCAGGTTGTTAGTATAACACTTGTAATAATGTCATATTTGAAAATGAAAATACAATCTGTTTATAACACATGTGGAAGATTACATTAGAATCCCAGTTGGTATTGTTCAAAAAGAGACTTTGAAACACTGGTCTTCTAGTACAAATACAGAAATTATTCCGAGTAATGCAAAATGGGAGGTTATTTAACAGCATAGGGTCAAATTGGTATTGAGCTAGCAATAACCAGAATTCATTATCATAAAATGATATTTTATATAGGCACAGAAACAATTTTCTGTCTATCTACTTCTTGTGTTTAAAATAATGGAGCTGTAATGTGGCTATGTTTAATAAATGGAGTGATAAACACTTAGGGCTGAACTTCTGACAGCACTATGCCAGACTCTGGAAGTAGATATGGAAGTGTGCAAAATAAGGATTTTATGATTTCTTTATTATATATTCAGAATTTATATGTAGACTTCCAAAAGTACAAGAATAATATGGGACCTGTATCTAAACTAGCCATGAGTTAGGCATGAAAGGACAGATTAAAGGTGATAATTTTAAAAATATAGAGATTAAATATTTAATTAAGTTCTTGTCAGCAGCAAGAGCTTCAAAAGAAAGCAATGAAACATTAAGAGCAAAAGTCCCATGAAGGATGGATTAATAGGCTAAACATTGAGAAAAATCTCCATTCCACTAGAACTGCTGAAACAAAACCTTTTCTGCTTTCCTCCATTCTGGGATTAGCCCTAACCAGTCCCACCATAGCAATACAAACCAGGGACATTTCCTTACTTGTGTCCTTGAACATTTCCTCTGATGCAGTGAAAAATATTGCATCCTTTATGCTGCTATATATTCATATTCTGAGGATACAAAATATTTTTTACTTGCTCTGTGTGTAATTTCATTTATTTATTATCTAGAATGAACTTCCTGCTTATATGGCGCCTATAATATTTGGTTCATTCACTGGTAAAGAATCAAACACTTTTGCTGTTGTTGAATGCTCTTACTGCTGTTCTGAATAGAACTCCTTTTTTTTCTTGCTTTTCTTCCATTTCCTCCTCCCCAGGAATGTAATACCACATTGCAGCCAAATGTTGACAATTTCAAGCTGTAAAAGCCCATCTTTGCCTTTTCATCTTTTGTTCAAGGCTAAATCCATATTATTAGGGGTGTTCTCTCCCTGGGGACATTTTGCTACTTCTGCAAGATGAATATTAAAATTTAAATGATAATAATTCTTCATCAGCTCATGAATAAAGTTACTCTTTACTTCCATTTTCTCTTAGCTCTCTTATCAGATCTTTTTGTTGTTTCTTCCCCATTAACAGAAAAAAAAAGGGCTTTTCCCAGATTCTCCTTTACCTTTCCATGGGCATACTATATGAAAAAAATTCTTTTTTTTAATTAACACTCATCAGTTGATGTATTATATAAGACCTATGTAATGTAGGTTTAGACTCCAGACTTTTTCCTATCTGCATACTTTAGCTTCCAGGCAATAAAGGACAGATCAGGTTCATTTTTTGTTTAAAATATACTTTAGATGATGAGAGCACAGAGATTTGTATTTAAGCTCATTACACCAGAATATTGATATAGCCAGTGGAAAGATACTGACACTTCTGGTGTGCAACATACCTCTCGGTAATGAGTATGTCTAAACCAGAGCAATTTAATCATGCCCTGAAAATGCATATGTATGAAATGTTGTCCACTGTCCTTGTCTGCACTCTGTCCCTCTTTCTCTTCCCACCACAACGAGGCTAACTGATGTATCCTTCTGCTCTCATTCTCCCTAACCTAATGTATATTGACTGCTTGTTTGCAACGCAGAGAACACTTAGATGCACCTTACTAGACAATCTGTATTCTCGTTTGGAGCCCATAACCTGAAAATTAGGGCATCAGTTACTAGATACTGGGAAAAAAACGTTTGCAATACATGTGGCTGAGGACAGAAGTAATTCTGGGTCTCTCACTCACTTGGGAAGTACTAACCACTTGCCTAAAACCTGAGGGGTGATACCATCAACAGCCCTGTATTAATGGCAATAGTGAATAGAGCTGTACTTTGCAAGGCAGCACAGTCTTGTCAGCCTGTAATTGCCCTAACTGCAACTTCTCAGATCTCACAAGGGACCACCAATAACTGCTACCACTGAGTTCTGAAGGAAACTGGAAAATGTACTTGAACTGCATACAGAAGCAGGAGGCATAGTTTGAAAATGTTTGGTGAACTGTGCCTCTTCACACAGATACATCAAGGCAATGGTAGATTCACAGGCAAGCAGAATCCTAAATTCCTCAGAACTTTCAAGAGTCAGATGTTTACTGGTGCTCACAGAAGTATAGTTTCGGTATGGGAGGAGGTTTTTTTTATAGTGAAAGAACTTCTATGCAATTCCTATTCAATTAGGGACTTAAGGCTCTTCCTCTATCCCCCACACAGAAATTATTCCAGTTAATGTGGAGTGAAAGGTGTTTTGACAGTACAAGGTCAATTAATGTTTAACTAATAATAACCAGCTATGTGGTATTCACGGCATCATGTGTTAAAGGCCTCCTTTTGTATATGTCTTTTTTCCTGTGGTCATGAAGTACAACTGTTTTTCACATGTAAAATGAAAATTTATCATAGACATGTGATCAAATCAAAGAATTCTCCATTAAAGACTATGGAAATAGGAAGTCTCTAAGTACTTTAGAACTGTAGATAAATAAATAAAAGTACACAATTTGATCTCTTATGAATTTCAACCACTGTGTTACATCTGGAAATTTGATGAAAACCGTATTTCTCTTTCACTCCCTCTAGTAGTTTTATGATTGAGTCTGAATAAAGATAGCCGAATATACAGTTGATCTGAGGTCAAGAGAGTACAGGGATGATAGTTCATATAAATTATTTGGATTATACTACTACATTGCAAGGATCAGTACATTCTTAGGAAATTCTCATTGCTTAACTTTTGCACTTTCATTGCAGATATTGCATTGACACTGATATATAGGACTTTGGTTAGAGCTTATCTCCCTTAATATGATCATTCTGATAACTTCTATTTCATTTTGACAGCTATTATACAATACAAGGCTAGTGAACCTGATCTTCATTATTTCTTCTCTCATTTTCCTTTGTGCTCCTCTTTAAACTCCAGAGGGCTGATCATTCCATCCCTTTCAAGGCACCAGATAGTGAAAAGAGCAGTCAGCATCACACACAGAGCAATAAACTGCGTCAAATATGCAATCTCAATATTCTGAAAACAAATGCTTATTTATATTGTAGAAAACTATGTAAGCCCTGGGCCAACATTTGTTCTGTTTAAATCTTTGAGTGACAGGTAAGATAAAGGTGTCACACATTATGGTGAGGGATGTATCTTGATCCTACATGCCTTTAATGTACTGAACTGCCATTGAATTTAACAGGGTATCTGTGAACAAGGAGGCAGGGGGAGGGGTAAGCCTTATTTTTGTCCTTGGCATATAAATATGTGAAAGTAGTATATACATACATTTTAAGAAAGCTATGTACATTGATACTGGTAATGAACACATATTTAGAACTTACACTGCATTAGTAACCAGTCAATTCAAGGGCTCTGATTACTGTTCTCTTTTCCCTTCCTTTTTTTCCCCCCTTTTTTTTCTTTCTCTCCGTTTGTCCTGTTTGATCAAATAATAGGAAAGAGTAGTAATATAAAAGCAAATATTTTCAAAAATCCCTTCAAAAAGATATGGGTTACTTGCTCAAGTTACATGACTGCTAATACACTTGATATACATATAATGCAGAGAAATGAGCCTTTCCTTGAAAGACAGCCATCTTCAAAGTGTCACTCAGTACTGACATACTGTATATGCAACATCATCTTTCCTGAAATGCTAACTTGAAAGGAAAGCTTAACGTTGCACATTAAAAAAGAACAGAGAATCTGTGTGAGACATTTTCCTTCTAGCACTGAATTAAAAAACAAAAATTAGGAAAAAAGGAAGAAATACCCCACTATACTAACTTTCTTAAACAGTTTCAATACAATCCAAAGGCATTGCTCAGGCACATTTAAATCTCTTGACAATAATAGCTGTGATTCTTCAACTATATCAATAGATAATCACTTTTTATGTTTATCCTCCATTTATGCCATAGCTTAACACAGTTCCAGAAGGATGAGATGTTAATAGTAGGGGTATAAATTACATGACTGAGAAGAAAGTTCCAAGGACAATCGATTTTCATGGTTCGAAGAAACATTCTTTGACCAGTTAGCTCTATGACTGAATAACACTCTTTATTTTGAAGCACTGAAAGGCTAGATGTTGTGGTTTAAACCCAGCCAGCAAATAAGCACCACACAATCGCTCACTCACAACCCAACAGTGGGATGGGGGAGACAATCAGAAAGGTAAAAATGAGAAAACTTATGGGTTGCTCAGCAATAATGAAAACATCCCTGTATTATCAACAGTGTTTTCAGTACAAATCCAAAACGTAGCCGCGTACTAGCTACTATAAAGACAATTAACTCTACCCCAGCCAAAACCAGCACACTAGATGAGTGGAGTGGTTTTTAAACTATATTTTCCTCCAAAGGATCTATGTTGGGTCCTTTTTGAACACGAGTTCCTGCACTGGACTGTGGTCACAAAGTTAAATGTTTAATACATTTCAAGGTGAAAAATCCTAATTAGATTAAGTCAGCACAATTACCTCTGATGCCAGTGAAGTCAATATATTATTTCTTTAATATATTTCTGTATAAAATAATTTGATTTATGATTATTATGCTATGTTAGTACATTTATGAATTAAATTAACTGATGCTGATGTAATCCAACTTTCATAGCACAGAATAACATAATTCCTGATTTGTGTTATTCTTGGAATCCCTTATTAAAACATTTTACTAGATTTTCATATTTTAATTAAATTTGGTTTTACATCTCTCCTAATTTACAAGAAAAAAAAAGACAAGAATATCATATGTGATTAATTTATGTGCATCTAAAAATATTATTGAGAATGACAGACTTTAGAACATTAAGGAAAAGTTAAGAAAATAGTTAAAAGAGACATCCCATGAACTATAATGACTGAACTTTGCTGGACATTCTTCAGTGTATCTTCTCTATTTTTGCTAGCCACAGCTGACTTCATATTTGAGGGGTCAAGACACCTTGTTTGAACTACAAGTGTCCATGTAACAGACACATACAACAGCCAGATCGTGTCAGTGACATTGAAATACTTTTTTATTGTTATTTTTTTGGCAAAAGCAACAACCAGTCCATGGCAAGACACACAGCAGCTACATGTGTCTCTGTGTGCACTACGTGTTCCTGTGTCGACTTGTCTAGCATCGTTGCTGCCCTCAGCTGGCTTGCGTTTCATGCACCCTGTGACACTTCATCAGGCCACAATTGCCTTGGACACTGAGACATTTGTGCCATCCTTATCCACATCCTGGCCAGTTGTGTGGACTGGCTTGTCTGAATTTCAGTGGCAAAGTCCTGTCTGATGTACACCTCAGTGAATGCACTGATCTCAAAGACCAGACACATCTTCTGACAACACAGATGAGAGAGAAAATGAAGAGGGAGAAGTCTGGCTCAGGTCATCCATCCTGCACAGGCTGAGGCTCAGTACATGGTGATCTGGAGAGCACAAAAAATCCTGAAACTGTATTTAGGCTTTGCACCTAGGCCTTGCATTTAGGCCATGCACCAACATACACATCCTTGCTGGACTTCTGCAAGTCCATACACAAAGACTTTGACCCTGTCCCGCCAGTGCTGGAAGAAAACAATCTCAGCTTGCAGCTTCAATCATGATGCCCTTGAGAGAGTTTTCCGAAATTGTCATGGACAGTGCAGATACTGAAAATGTTTGCAGTCTTACAACTTCTTTTATATTGCTTTTACAAAACCAGAAGTGTTCCATTCAGACCAAGGGTAAACAAAAGAGTTGTAGAAGCAGGAGGTAGGGATGTACCTCATGGGTGTTGGTTTAGGAGTACAATATTGCTAAGAAATGACAGTGCATGTGCCTGCACTCCTTCTGCCATGAGCACATGCAGAACAGAGACGACCGGGCGTGCTCTGCTCAAGCAGCAAGGGCCCTGACAATGATACAGACAGTTTCTATTATAGTACTTATGTGCTTGTGTATTTGGTCACTTGTGTCACGTCAGTATAAAAAAAAAGCAAGAACCATAGAAAAGAAAAGTAGGCCTGGAAAGATCTCTATAGGCAGATCAATTATACCTCTGTCACTCTTTATGGATGTTTCTGAAGAATCCAATGATGGTGACTCCACAACTTCCTGAGGTAATCCATTTCATCCTGTCACTACCCTTACCTTCATAAACACTTGCTAGTCTGAATCTTTCTTTCTGCAGTTTCACCCAGCTATTTTTTATCCTGCATTTCTGCCTAATGAATTTAATCATGTTTTTTCTTTGCCCTGTTGTTCTGATTTCCAGTCTCATCCTCCAGCCTGCCTGATATGCTTCTCATCATGTTGTTTGAAATTTTAAGAGATATACTTTTTATTGCATTATCCAAGTTATTAGAGCAGATAAATAGATTCTTGAACACTAAACATCTCTTGTAAATAACAGCTTCAATGAACTGTGCCTGGAGCTCAATAGGAAGAGCATGTATTGAGAAGCTCAGTGTGTAAGATGACATATGGGAGAAGAAAAACAATCAGAAGAGTCATGCCCTTCTGGTTTTCTCTTTGTATTTGCCAAACATGAAGCTCTTACCTCATTTATTGCTTGATCAAAGCATGCATGTGCAAAGTTTGCATTCCTTAGCTCAAGTATGGTCCTTCCCATATACCATGCACATATATGCAATGTATGAACTGTTTAGATTAATTATCATGGTTGTATAAGTATAGAAAAAAGCATGCTGAGGGAAAAATGGAGAAATCTAGGATCTGGCAGACTAGTTCTCAGAGACAAACTATAGTCTTGGTTTACTGACTTACCAATGGCCTTGGACTCAGAGGTTGTTCAGAGGTGCCTCAGACCTAGATGCTTGAATTTCTAACTATTTCTACTGTAGACATGAGGTCTACACAGTTCAAAAAGGGCCATGATCTACTTAGGAACTGGTAAACACTTCCCTCCCATAGCTCTCATTCACTATATAAAGGTTAAATGTGATGTGATGCCCAGGAAAGCCAAATTAGATCCCAAGTCTGCAGTTTTGCAGACTTGCATTTATTAAACTTCTTGTATGGGTCACAACCTAGGCTATGGCTTTGTATTGCTATTTAGAAATTTTGCCGGAACAAAGGCTTTGCACTGAAGTATACTCTCTCTGAATACTCATGGCATGTCTTTAACACTTCTTATGGCTTTTTTTCTGGAATCCAGTTATACTGCCTGAAGAGCAACCCCGGAAGTATTTCACCTTTGTGCTGCTGATAGATTTATCTAAGAAGACAGGGGTCTCAGCACAGCATGTGGCAGGTTGGCTTTCAAGTGCAAGGTCTACTGAAATATCATTTCAAGTCTATGGGTCAGTCAAGTCAGGGCCAACCTTACAACTTCCATTCTGCCCGTAGGAGTGGAGACAACTTCAGCTCCCTAAACCTTCGCACCAGGGGAGCCAGTGAGTACGTCCCAAAGTTTTGAATATGTATATGCAGAATTATAGAATCTGAAGCTAACTGAGAAGTCAGAATTAGAATGCAGTCTTGACATGAAGTTAACATCATTCATGCATGCCAGCATATCAGAGAGATTATATATGCAAAATAATAATTGTTTCAGTATATATTATGGAGATAGTTTCTACTAAGAAGTAGAAAAGATATGCTTGATAAAATTTTATTTTTATCATTCATTCTGGTAGTTTAGACAGTGCATGTTTCCTTCACACTGACTTGAGACACAGACTGTCTTTTCAAAATATATATATATATATATTTTAGTTGTACATAAAATATGGCTCATTTTTAGGATTTTACTGGTAAGGATTTTCTTTTTTCCTTCCCCCTGCCAGCCCCCCAACTTTAGTTTTAACCAGAAGGAAAGTAAGAAACCACCATTACAGTTAAATTAACTGGCTGACATACCTTTGAGAAAAAAACAAACAAACAAAAAACCAACCAACCAACCAAAAAAACCCCCAAAACCCCAAAAACCAGACTAAAACAAAAAGAAACCCACCCTACTACAAAGATCAATTTTAGAATGTCTTATTATGAATTCCTTACCCTTCCAGAACATTTTAAAGTATTTTCAATTTACAGGTTCATTGATGACAGATTACTTCATTAATTATGGGTTTTTTTCAATCTATTTTTCTTTTTAAATGTCCCTGCTGTGAATGGCATTGGAAAACAAAGTGTTACATTGTCATCCTTAGAATTTTGGAAAATTAGCACTATTTACAGAAGACAACATCAATATTCTTTTCAATCATCCTGGCATTTTACACAGGTTTGCAGTTGCTGAAAGGCAAAGTCTTAAGTGCAAGAACACACTCATTCTAAAGTGTGTATATCCGTACAGTATATAATGCCTCTGATAAGTAACTAAGGTAGTGTTATGACATGTTTCTGAACACAGTACAATTTCTTCATATCACAAAAATATTGAGACACATGTTTTCATTGTGTGGAAAGTACAGGTTAGGTATATAAGAAGAGATAAGATGAACTTTGGGCTCATCTTTTGAAAAGAAGCTTTAAGTGATTGAATATCTGCCATGGATTCAGAGTTATATTATTTGGCATCCTAGGTGGAAGGGACAGCCAACTTTCTCCTTAGTGCTGCTGCTGCCAAAAGATGTTTCCATTAAATTTGAATAGTGAGGATAAAAACTGAAGTCAGGGTATTTTCAGAACTGGTCATTAACTGCTGTTTCTTGAATGTTGGATAATCTTCCTTAGGCAATAATGAGAGTATTCAGAAAGAGAGACACAAAGTGGAGAATAAACTTTTCTAAATGAGCTGAAAAAAAACCCCAACTCATGTAAGTCAAGACTAACAGGGAAACCATAAGGTTGAAAAGTTGCATCTCAGATAATTTTATTAAAGCAAAGGACTAAAGGATTAGTAAAATCAGTGTGAGTGTTATTATTTACTTTAGAGGTGGTTAGATCAAGTTCTAGTGCCTTTGTTGTGGAAAAGGAAAGAGAAGGGGAGATCAATGAGGGATAAATGAATTAAAGACTGAAATATGAGGTATAAGAGTTTTGCTGCAAGAAATGCCTTTAAATTTAGAACTTGAAACTAAGATCACTTATTTTCCAATTTATGCTGCAGGACCTAGCACATGAAGTGCTGTAGAAAAGCATTTTACTACCTTCTGGGTAATTTGTTTCTCAATTCCAGGATATTTTAGCATCATGAAGGATTAAAATATACATATATAAGTTCTGCAACCTTTTAAAGTTCTCCTATCCCCCGTGGAGAAATACTGTAAATATCCTTGACAACTGTAATAACTGGACATTGTTAGAGCGATGCTAACAGAGGGGGTTAACGGCTTGTGCGTGTACAAAATACTTGAAGTCAGACAGAAAGCCATTATTATGACCTTGTGCTGACCACATTCTATGAAGTGTTACATGATCAGGGACAGGGAAGTTGCTTAATGGAAGTTATATAGTAGCTAGATGTATCCTTGTCACACTTCATCTAAACTGATACATTGCAATGGTCCGCACTGCTCAGACCTGGCAATTACTGTCCAATTCCAATCTATTCCACACTGCCACTATAATGAAAAATAATTAGGAGCCTGAAAATGAGTTTTCACATGAAATGGTTTCAGTGCTTGGACACAATCGCCTTTGGCAGATGGCTTTGGGTTTGCTTTAATATAATAAAGACAGTTAATCATCTCTAAAGAGTGCACAGAATGAATAAACTTTTAACACTACTTTCTCCTCTGAAACTCTTATATTGATCAAATGTTTAATACTGAAGAGTTCATGTATCTATGGGTGAGTGTTCTTAAATAGCTAACACCCAGGAATCTGCACACATTCTGATACACCCTGGAGAAGAATCAAATTAACCTGGGGGCCAGTTTCTTGATACTGGAGGTTAGAAACTAATATCAAAGACCAAATAAAATAAAAATAAAATATTACTCTCTTAAATGTGGTAAAAATACAGATCTTTGGAATGTTTTCATGAACTCTGACTATGAAATTGTAGCTTACTTGAACGTCAGGAAATGACATAGCAGTAGTAAGATTATTGATAATTTTCAGAAAGCATGTGTGCTTATTGTAGTCAGCACAGAAATTGATAAGGGTGGGAAGCATTTCATCGGGCTTCAGTTATTTACAGTGCAGTTGTTAGTCACTTTTGGGTCGCTTTGTAGCCAAGGTAGAGAAATAGGCACATTTAAGGTGCAATTGGTATGACCTGTATTAGATGCCTACTTTTGGTTGAGACAAATTACACCCCAGAAGGCATATCAATTTCTCTTCCCTGACTATGCAGGTAGCCCAGAGCCATTAGCTCAGATGTAGATGTCAATAGTGTTTAAAGTTAGATTCAATAAATCTGCCTCGAATAGCTGTTTGATTTTCATTAAACTGGTTGCTAGGTTTTGTAACAGTTTTGTGTATTTGTTTTTGATATACCAGTTTAGAAACACTGAATATATATGTTATAAAACATTCGGTGTAATGATCTGAATGCAGAAGGATGGATAAAAGTCTTTCCATTGCATGCATTGGACTATGAATCATACATCTAAGCAGTAGTATTAGAAAATAGACATATTGTTCTCCTGGCAAGCAAAAAAAAATAATAAAAAAAATAAATGTAGTCCTACCCTTTTCCTAAAGAACTTAAATAAACAAGACAAAACCATAGTGAAAGTTATATGACATGTTAGCAGATGAAGATAACAAAGACTACATAGCTGTGTGGTTTTTGATTATTTTTTGTGAAGGAGGGATTAGCTAAATGGAAAGAGATGTGGAAAGAGATGTAGACAGGACTGCTATGGGGAAAAGAATATAAAATGGGCCAGTGTTACTGTTAATGAATAATGGGGCTGCTGAGATAGAGAACAGCTCAAACAGCAAGATACAAAAGGTAAGAGTCCTAGAAAACTATGGAAAGTATTTCAAATGTCCCAGAGTCCTTATTTTGTCTGTTTCTACTCAATACCTCTTTGGTTTCTTTCTGCAGTTTTTCTCCCAGGCCACAGGGCAGGGGGAATAAGGAGCATGTCATTTTAGTCATAATCTCTGTCAGAGAGAATTGTTTTCCCTTGGAAACATCTGGTTACAATGTCCCCAGTGAGGCCCCTCTTCTGTTTTGCTTCTCTGCAGAAGTCCTTGTCTTTGATTGCTTCTGTAGGAGCTCAGTTATATAAAAGGGGGAGGAAAAAAAAAAGAAAAAAAAAAAAAAAGAAAGAGAGACAGAGAGAGACTAATGAATAAATCTCTTAAGAAAAATCTAGACAGGAGCCTGGACGATATTTTATACTTTTCAGTTCACAATTGATTAGCAGTAGCAGAATAAAAATAAATGATTCACATTATTTTCCACTGGAAAACATTTGCAATAGGCCCCTTGATTATTCTCCCTTACTGAGTGTTTATAATTTTTTACTATATTCATTAACAAAATAATTAATTTTAAGAATACAATTTATTGAGTACATTTAACAAATTATTCAACCAGTGCTTGGAAGTAATGTTTATCTGGTTTTTGGTTTTGGTTTTTTTTTTTTGTTTTTTTTTTTTTTTTAATTTTCAATGAGGTAAGAATTCAGCATTTTATAACCATGTATGTGACTAGGAAAATAATGTATTCCAATAGCCTAATTAATATAGAAAACTAGCAACATTTAACATACAGGTTTAGATAAAACAATGTAATGTCTACAATGAAAAGTAATGGAAACAAAAATACCTCTTCTCAGCTGAATTATTAAGTGAAGCTCTAAATTGTCTCTTACAGAATTAGAAGTCATCAGTGTTCTAGGTTTTTCTTTCACTTATACATTATTGCTTTGTTTAGTCAGTGCTGAAAACTTTTAACCTCTTTTTAGCTACTTCACCTTTACCTTTTGACATCTTTTTACCTCCTCACTAGTTCTGCAGATATCATTCTTCTCTGATACAAAGTTAGGGTCTTCAGGTTGTCTTATTCCATCAGATATTTTGTAATTTCAGTTTAAAATTGCCAAGTGAGATGGGGATTGTAAGTAGAAATAATGAATAAATCAAATACCTTGATTGAATATTTCTGTTTAATTTTAAGCCCCAGAATTATTTATCAATCAAGCAGATTTATTAGAATACTCTTTTTGGAAGTATGTTGAATCCAAGTTATAAGTGGCTTGAAGACTGATGAGTGTGGTTCTTGTAACAGTTCAGCCTTAATTGACTATATTGACTATCAACCCAGTTTCTTCTCATAGACATTTTTTGCATATTTTTTTTTCTATACAGTCTGAAGATATTCATGTGTCTGACACTGATCCTTTCACTTTGATTTTTTTTCTAATTGTGGAGATCGCTGTTCTCTACAAAATTGTATGGACATTACTGGCTAATAACATATAACACAAAAGTTATGATGGAAACTCTGCCTTTTCAGACTTGTAAATTCCTCTCAGTGTTGAAAACTCATGTAAAATATCATTTAATTTCATTTTCTAAAGACATTTCTGATGAAATTTCATTTTCTGCCTTCATATTCCATCACCTACTTTTACAAAAAAACCCCTCTAAAACCCTTGCAAAGGCATCGCCACCCATGGTGGTGATGACACCACACAACTTGAGGTATTTGGTTAAGAAAATGGAAAAGAGAATGAATTTAAAGGGTCTGACTGAGCATTGGAGAAGAATCTCTCCATTCTGCAAATACATGACTCTAGAAATTGGACCAATTAGTAAGTCAGAGGTATATAAATGGGGGTGGAGGCAGTGGAGAGGAGGCAGAGGTGGAGGGAAAACAAGACTGTCAGATTAAAACATGTTTCCTTGGTGTTCTTCAACTGAATTATGTAGAAATTTGAGAACAACAAATTTAAGATAGATAAACTTCAGAGGGCTACTGTTGGCATGATTCAAATAATTTTGCACAGCATGTTGAGTGATAGCCTGTCTGAAGGCATATTATAGTGCAGTTGGGAGAAAGTTCTTAAGCCAGACACATCTGAAACTATTCTGTTGCAATGTGTGACTTCCTTAGATACAAGTAAAATTGCCCCTATATTTAGAATACAGGAACCAAGAGATGTAGTCTGGTAGTCACACTAATGTCATCAGTACAAAGGTGCTTGTGAAATGTAACCGCGATAGTGCTGTATGAATCCCATGGAAGACACCACCAGTGTAGGTCCCTATAAAGCCAATTTCATAATCACGACCAATAGACCTCACACAACACTCTGACATCAATGAAATTTTTCCACTATAGGATGCATCTAGTGCTTAAACATCATCTTCTCTGTTACCGTTTTCCCTGTGAAGCTGTGTCATTTCAGATGGGACACAGGTCCAGTATGTCATAACTGTAGCATATTAAGTATATATTTGTTCACTAAGTATGTAGGGTGGCTATTTTATGTTGACTGCCTCATAAAATGGCATGCAAATAAATAGCTAGCAGACACTAGCAACTTTAAAAGAAAATGTGTAAATCTTTAAGATATGTTGAATATATGTATAGGAACTAGAATGTTCCATAAATTCACTTTCTTCCACCGTATGTATAAATCCATTTAAATCTTGTAGGCTTGCATGGGTAGCCACTGAGATTATAATTTATACCTCTATGTTTTAGAGGACATCCCTTGACTGATTTTATCCTTAAACAACCGTGTCAGCTTTAAACATTTTATTATCAATGTATATATGCCTACTGAAGTTTAAATATGGCATTATGCATTTGACGTTAGAAACAGAAGTTTATTCTTCTGTCATAGTAATACTTCTGCTACATAATTAAGACAAACATAACAAAGTACCAAAAGCATTGTTTTCCATGTCAGACTGTAAAGTGTTCACACGGAGTACATAATGGTGGTTCATTTTCCAGTAGAGCTGCACTCTTCAACCCCTATTGTCACTGCCAAATGCTATGCATGTTTCTTTATTTCAATAATACATTTCCTCTTTAACTGAATGAGAGAAAGGAGAAGGGAAAACTTTTTAGATTAAATGGGGCCAGAATCTTCATCACCTTCCCCAAACCTTGCCCTATTGTTTATGAACTCAATAATATACAGAGTAAAGTTTATTATGCATCTTTATGCATGCTACATACATTTTTGTTTTTTTTTCCCTCCATCATCATGTGTGGAATCGAAAATTATAGTTATATTTGAAGACATCAGACAGAACTTGCTCATGTTGTTACTGCACATATAGTTTGCCTATATAACACCACATGCCTGGAGCTCTTACTGGCACATGCGGTAATGTGATATGATTGCTAAAACGTCAAATTCTGTGCTTACAATCAATTTTTACAATCAGATTTTGAGCAGGCATAATTTTTAGAGCTACAAATCATTTCTGCTTGGTAGTTACATCTGACTCATGTCTAATTTCAGATTACAGAAGAAAATATTGAGCATTTGTAATATTGATTTGGGGGAAAAATAATGAATTGCTCTGACTAACTAGATAATTTGCATGTTGGAAATTTTTCTCTGTGTGTTTTTTTCCAACATCCTACTAACCAATGACTAATTATTTCAATTGTTACTTTCACTTTAATATAGCTTTATTTTTATTATAATGGTTTATGAAAACATAGTATACATTTCAAGATGCAATTTCATATTTTTATTTTATTTACTTTACTCCAAATATTTCTCAGTGGAGTAGGTAAATGTTTTAGATACTTAACCTAAACAGGATTGTTATACTGCATATTTCTTTCTTGCTATATTATCTGGAATCTATTTTATAATGCACTTTTTTTATTGGTAGGATTTGTAGTGTGAAATAAATCTTTAGCATGGGATTGATGTTATCTAATCTTAGAAGTCTACATTGCTTATATTTGAAGTTGTTCAAACTGTTTGTAGTCAAAACTATGGAATTAAGTAGTCTTAGGATAACATATCTAGATCAGATTGTGGATAGCATCGAATGTCTCTCTCTCTCCACTAATTATGAAGTGTCTAAGTAGCCACTTTACATTTATCTATGTGATAGATTGATATAAATCTGTCTGGTCAGATAAATCTCAGCCAGAGTCTTAAATCCTGGGTTGAATTTATGAGAAGGGGAAAGGCCATAACAGATATGCTCAGATGAATGTACACTCATATGTATGTGTATTTGTGTGAGAGTGTTAGCTGTGTGTATAAATATTAGCTTCTTTTCTGTTATTATGCACTCAGTACAGTTTTTAATTACATTATCATATGCTATTTTTGCATAGGAACCTTATTCACTCAAGGCACAGATGGATGTGTGGATATTGCTCACTTAATGAAAAGTGTTCAATATTTTGTTTTGCTTTCTTGACGCTGAATATACAGGCCCAAACTTGATTCACTACATATTTACTATAGAACCTGTTCCAGAGGCAGAATTTCTCATTTCTTCTCCTGTGGTAGCTCTCACTGCAATATCCATATTATCACAGACCTGAAGGAATGCAGACCTGCCCAGTCCCACACACTAATTGTCAGACCCCCCCGGTTGGTTCCTGTCTATCAGCTCCCGCAGCAGCACTAACATCCCTCTGACACGTGCAAGGGGATTTTATGGCTTTTCTCTCACCTCCTCCCTGAACCCTGTTTTGCCAGTCGGCTCTGTGGGGTCACACAGCACGAGTAGCCAGGGCACCTGCATGTGTGTCAGGCAGGCTCTGCTGGAGCCACTCTGTGCTTGGTTCAGAGAAGCCTCGTAGATGATACACACAGCAGATGTCACTGCCGGTGGTGTGACAGAACAATCCCCATCTCACACTCCCGGGTACCATAAGCATCTCCCGAGCTATGGCAAACCATGAAACTGCCTCACACATCACAGGCAAAAGCCATTAATGCGTGGATTCATTTTCACAGTACTCTGTAGTGAGGAAGACATTTTCACGCTTCATGAATTGAAGCAAAGAGAGGAAGGAGAGGAACAGTGTATCCAATAATGTACTAAATCATATTAAATGTTTAGGATTTTTTTTCAGAATATGTAGCGTATTTAAAAATATCATAGAGCTTCCAGGTGCTTATAAATTCATCCATATGACAAGATGAGGACTAAATAATGAGTAGCCATATGTGAGCAGTTCAGTTTAAAGGAGTAGCTTATAATTATGTAAAGACAATGTTAAGCCAGGGTACAGATATTCTGACTTGGTTTTGGAGCTTCGTAGAGTTTTGAGGGGATTGGAGAGAAGGGTGGGGTTTGTACAAAATTTATATTTAGAAAAAAAAAACAAAAACAGAACAAACAAACTGGAAAAGCAGAAGCTCATCACACAATATTATCTGATGGCTTGGCTGGAAGTTTAGAATGGACATCGCAGGCCTCTGACACTCCAGGTAATGGAGTAAGTGATTGCAGCAGGTGGGAACAGTCCCCTATGTAGATGCCAGAATGGCAGGAGTCTATGACATATTTTATAGATATTTGCTGAAAACAGAGTAATGCTAAGATTTTCAATTCAGGTCACCATTCCAGACTGTTCCTGAGCACATACTTCTGTGAGAATATATTGTCTTGCCATGTCTCTGGAAGATTTAACACTTTCTTCTCCCCCTCTACCATCCTGTCAGGTTTCCAGTGCCATTTTTTCTCCAGATTAGCTCCTGATTCAGTTCCAGACTTCACCTTTTTGGGTTTATTGCTGTACTTGCAATACTTTCAATCTCTTTTCCACAACTTTAATTTCCTCCCCATACTTCCACCCTCAGCTGTCGTATTCAGTGGTTATCATTTTCACTTTAAAACCTAAGCCTTTTCTTATCCTTTTCCCTTAGCCAGCTACAGCTCTTTACTCACAAAATCTTAGTCCCTTTGGTCTCTCCATCTTTCACCCATTTCATCTGCTTTGTTCGCTCTCAGTCTACCTGCTCAGTTCCAGCCTTCCTGATGGTATCCCTGTTTCCTCACATCACCTGACAGTTCAGCCCTTCCATTGCTTCCCATGTCAGGCTTTTTGCCTAAGTGAGCCAGGCTGGGATTCAGCCAATGCCACGTGGGATTCAGCTTAGGACCAACTTCTTCAGGAACTAGTAGAACATCTTCGAGGCATTCAAGCACATCTAAATATCCATTTGCAGGTAATTGAACTGAACCCCATGACGAATCTTAGGATGAATTGCATTAGTCTCTCTTCTGCATTGACTTTATTGGCTAGATCTCCATTGCTTATGGTAGCCTTATAGATAGAAGGTCATCCTTGGATGTCCTGGATGTCAGCATATCAAACCCTAAGGATTTTGCCAATCCAGAAAGCCAGTACCCTACTGTACATCTCATGGCACATCTGGTGACCATTAGTGGTTACCCAAAGGTTTACCTTAGGTTACTCTAGGGGCATCTGAAATAGCTCTGGATGCCATTTAGATTTCTGAATGCTACTGCTGAATTTAGGAGTTTGTTTCTACCCTCCCTGCTTCTCCAAGCCACGTACCTTCTTTAGTACAAGCAACTAAACTTTGTTAACAAAGTTCCAGGCTACTGAAAACAGGATATTGCATGTATTATACTATGGTAATTAATAAAGTTTGGTGTACTGGGTTTGGTTGGGATGCAGTACGTGAGCTCTAAATCTGTTAGGACTCAATCTCATTCATTCTGTGAGACAGGTATCTCTGCTACAGGAAGTTTTTTCACTTCAACACAGTATGAGGAAACAAAACCAGACATTTTCCTCGCTTGCAGTTGTCAAGCCTGATATTCCCATGGTTCTCTTCTGAACTAAGCCCCGTCTTTCAGCTCCTGACTAGGTCAAAACTGCTTCTTTACCTGTCTGCTGTTTTTATCAGCTGACATTTTTCCTTTCAAGCATGCATAGCATGATAAAGAAACCCCTGCATTTACCACCAGTCCTACAGAAACCTCACAGAGCAAAAGCACCTTCCTTACACCTGAAATGTATTTCTTCAGTTATGTCATTCCTTAAAAGGTAGGGTTTGGTTTAGGGGTTTTTTGTGTGTTTTTTTTTTTTGTTTGTTTGTTTGGCTGGTTGGCTGGGATTTTTTCGCATTTAGCAGAAAGATGACCCTAAACTGGGGGTTTGTCTGTTTTTTGTCTTACCAGAATTGTGACTGCCTATCAAAGAAGCCTTCTGGTAGCCATCAGTGATACCTCTCATAAACCTCCAGGAAAAAAATCTACATTCAGATACCAAGTTACACAGTGCCTTTATTCAGCATATTATTTAAGCAAATACTAGTGTTGAAAGTTTTATCTTTTGCTTTACTGCTTTCCTAACTTTTAATCTAAATAGGGTAATATGTTTCGCAGATTATATGGTTAATGGATTAAATCTAATGGATTAAATCTCTTACTATGATTATAGTAGAGTTTGTGGGTTCCTTCCTACAAAGAGGTGAATTACTTAGCCCAAACCAGTGAAATGGAAAAATGCTGAAACTATCATATTAAAATCATAAGAACAGTCACATATTGAGTGCAATTGTCTAGAATAACTGGATTTATCATACATGGAAGATTTGCATAAAGGAAAGTAATCCCAAACTTTGCCAAAAATATGAAGAAAAAAAAGAAAAAAGAATTCAGATGAAAACTTTAGCTTTTTTTTTGAAAGTCTGCCACCTAAGATTGAGATGGAAGCAATTTGACTTTCAAGGAACCACACAGATAGGTATATTAACTAAAAAAATCTCTTTCATACAGAGAATTCCAGACAAATGACATATTCTTTCCAATATGTCAATAAGTGAAAGTCAGAAAAGTCAGTATTTTTTTCCTGGAAATATATGTGAGAACTTAAAATAGGTGAGATTTTTTAATTATTCATCTAGTAAGGGGTTTGCTGAACAGACCCAGAATGTTGAGCACCTTTTAAGATCAAGCTAGGAATTATGCTAATGCTGACAATTGAAAATACTTTTAGGTTACGAACACAAAATTGATTTATTACCTTTTTTTAATACAGCCCAGGCAGGACTTGATTCCAGCTGAATGATATCAACACCTTTTGTAGACTGTATGTTTTAATGTCAGTGGATGTCCATCAAATGAACAAGCTGGTCTATGTATCAAAGCTATTTACTCTGATGATCGGACTATTGGCTATTTTCTCATAGTAATAGCTTATTCTGCTGGAATTGCTCAACATGGTGTAATAACATACTAAATGCTCATTGGAACAGCACATTGAGCCTGGATCATTTGAATCATAGCTGAGAGCCTCAGTTACTAGGTTGTTGTCAATCTCACTCTTTCGAATTTAATGAATATCTAACTATGTATTTGGCAGAGCAACAGCATAGCCTAGTGGTTAGGTTTCTGGAGAAGCCATGGACCCATGTTCAACTGTATGACCCAAATCAGGCAGAGGGAAAAGCAAATTGTGTCACATAACTCGGAGCTGAAAACCTCTTGTCAAGAAAAGTTTTGTCATCACTGAAAAGGGTTGAGTTTGGGGTTTGGGTGGGTTTTTTTCCCCTGTTGTTTTTGTTCCATCAGTGTTTCTGACCAAATGAATAAATGAATTTCTGACCAGATTTCTGATTGAAATAATGTAGCATATGCCACCTACTAATTTTTTTAAAAAAAATTTTCCTTTTATATGGGGTCTTTAAGGCCTTATTTTAAAAGAACACATTAAGAACAGAAATTTCCAAAAAAGTAAAACAAATGGAGGCTGACAGGACTGATGTGTGGAATGTTTCTACATGTCAAAAAGAAACTGGGCCATTTATTTTTCTGAGTTTGCCCTTCTGTTTTCATAGACCATAAACTTTTTCTTAGCTTTTGAGCAAAGCATTCCGTCAGGGTTTAGAATGATAGATATATGGGTCCTGTGGTTATGTCTGTGGTTCCATTTCACTTCACAAATTCCTGGAATTTCTTAAAAATAAATTATAAGTCTCTATTGTTGGCAATGTGTCCTAGGATAACAGTTATTGATAACAGTACATTAGAGGTATGAGAAGATACCATAGATGATTTACAAAATATTTCTGGTTATTTAAACAAAACATTAGTCATAACAAGATATATTTGGCCCTCGGAAGGCCTGGGAAATCCAAATGCATGCCTTGCCAGGAGTTGCTTCTTGCCTTATGTTGTTTGCACACTCTTTAGCACTTCCAGTGAAACTTACTGCTTCAAATGACAAACATGTGGCAGATTAGTAAGTATATTTATATGACAGCATGTACAATTAGATTCCTTAATTCAATGCACAACACTTTTAAAAAAAATTAATGCACAGCACTTTTGCCCATGGTAAATAGATTTCAGTCTTTTGATGTAATTGTAGCTGCTAACAAAAAACCAAAATATTTTTCCACCCTCCTGTAAAAATCCCTTGTTTTGTGAAACTAGTGTGGTTTGTGGAAATATTTCAATTTTGATAGAAAATACCTAGCATACTACTGTAAAAGTTCAGATAAGCTGATGGATCACTCCTATTATTTGTGAATGCTCTACCCACTAAATTGCTCAATATCCTGAGACATCTAAATCCCAACTTTTATTTATATTAATTTTTAATTCAAAATCTTTACATAGAATATTGAAAGAAAATATTAAAATGCACTTTTAAAAAAAAAAAATTAGAGCATTTAAATGTTATTTTCTGGATGGCCTATCAGCAGTTTTCACTGACACAGTTAAATCTAAGACTAAGTAAAAACATTTCTTTCTAGCAAATAGCCTTGTATAGCTTTAGATTTTTAGGTCACATACCAAATGAACTCTCTGGATATCACCCACATACCTGAAGTTACAGAGTTAGTTTTATTTCTTCAGTTCTGTTGCATATTCAGATATGTACCGTACACCTGTAAACTCCCCAGCAGCATTTGTCATGACAAATGTCTCAGTAATGGGGTCTAATCTCCATATTATCCTAGTCTCTGCTTCTAGATGTTATGTTATAAGCAACAGAATATGCATTTATTTCCTGTAAGGCTTAAGAATAAGCTGGTTTTTGGATTTTTTTTTTTTATTTTGGTTGGTTGGTTGGTTTGTTGGTTTTCGCTTGTTTTAAAAGTCTGCTCTATTACCATAACAGTACCCTGCTTCAGGCTTACGGTATGCAGTCCTGATTAATGTGCTATTGGCAATCCTGCTTTAGCCTGGGAGTTGGACTAGATGATCTCTAGAGGTCTCTTCCAACTCCGACAATTCCGTGATTCTATGATTCTGTAAGTGGAGAATTACTGCGTGGAGCCATGTGTCCCTTAAACACAACTGTTCTGTGTCACTCCAGAATAACTTCTAGTGCTAGATATAATACACTTCAATATCATTCCAAGCTGAAGAATCTTTACACTTTTTTGGGGCATAAATTTGCAGTTTGGGGTGCATGAACATAGAATCATACTTGAAATAGAAAGTATCATTAGAAAAAATAGAAGGGGAAAAAAAGCAGCAAGAGGGTGTGTGATAACTTTCTAGAAATAGATAAAAATATATATTATAGGGAGTTCTATTTCTTATTCATTCCTTTGAGCTTACAAAACTAATTTACTCGAAAAAACATTAGCTCATTGGGATGTGAATGCTCTCCTATTTTTTTTTGGTCAATCCTATGCTTGTGTGGTAGAGAACATCCAAACACATTTGTACAGGATCTTACAGGATCATTGTGAAACTAACTGGCAATCTACCTGAAGTTACATCCCATCTCTGGAACAATTTTACATAAAGCACCAAGGACTGCAAGATCATCTAGAATTAATTTTATTAGTAAATTAATACCTTTCATTTTATGACTGTTTATATTTCTTCATTGGAAATCAAGGAACATGTCAAAAATTCCTGAATTTCTGATGAGTTTCAGGGATTTGTGAGAGGTAGAATACAGGAAAGAAAAGTGCAACAACAGAAACAGTAATTTCAAAGGTAAACTGGAGGAAAGCCATGCATCTTTAAATTTAGAGTTTATAGTAACTCAGATTCTACATTTTTGCTATAATGTTGAAGAGCTTTATATATAATATAGTGGTCTGAGATGCTAAAATTTCTCATATGCTATGAGAAGAAATATACTGCTGACTATCTCTTTTTCCCTCTTACTAACAGAAATATTGTGCTTCATAGCAACTTTTGAATTTCTTATGTCAGCATACATACAAGAAAGTCTATTAATTTTATTATCATTTTACTGATTATAAAACCCCTAGATTTTGTGAAATTTCAGAAGACAGTCTTTGCTCTTTCTAATCATAATTTCTGTGAGGTTTCATCTTGCCAGCTCACTGAAAAGGGAATTGTCACACAAAAGAACTCATTCAGTAGGATTGAAACATAGTAATGAATGGAAAGTGACAAAAGAGACATACTTTTTCTGCTAATGCTATATTTCTTGCTTCAACAAGATCTTCAGGTTCTTCAACTTCAGACAAACCTCCCAGAGAGATAAATTATTGCTGGTATTTCTAATTGCTACCTGATCTCACAGGACAACCCTCTAAAGTCTCTGAGGCATCATTTCTGAGTATAAAAGTTCTTGCTGCCATTTATTGTCACTGCAAATTCAGTGAGATCTTTTTTTTTTTTGCTTTTCCTTTATGTCAAATTATACGTTAAAATATTAAACAGTATTACTGAGATAATATGAAATAAGAAAGACATTCTGGGTGTAAATTTGTAACATTTGATTCCAAACCAAGAGAGAAGTCAACTTCAAACCCTTAAAAAGCTTGTCCTTCTAATCAGACAACGCATAGTATGACATCACTGAACTACTGTCAGTATACACTTAGGCTTGGGTACTCAGTAGGAATTAGATATCCAAATGCCTTTGAATATTTCACCCACAGTTATTTGTGTATTATTTAGAGAAGTGAAGCATAACTAAAGATATCACAAGGGTGTATTGAAATGTCTTCTGGAAAACAATGCTTATTTAGAAAAGAGAGAATAATGTATTATAATCATGTCCTTGAAAATGTCTGGATATCTTTAAAGGGGAAATAGTGAACTACAGAATTTCTCATTTGAAACTAAATAAAATCTCACTCTGAAAATTTCAATCAATCTACCCAGAGAAAGGCTGTGTGCTCTCAGGATCTGAAATTTAACTTGAGCCGTAAATTGAAGAGTCTGAATTTAAAAAACCCCTCAAAGGTATGTTCTCAAAGACTGTATGTCTCTGCATCTTTACTTTTTTAGGGTTTGCTTATTCTTTTTTAGAAGAAGATAATATATATTGCAACTATCAGTTGACTGATCTGCTACAGATTTATTAATAGGGTGATGTAGGAACAGTTTGATAAAACTAGAAAGAGTAAAGTCCGTTGTGGGCATTTGCACTGAACCTCAGAATACAAAGAATCAAGCAGTCAAGTAGTGAGAGGAGGTATTTCAGTATTGGTGGTGGAGTAAAGCTGTTGGATGTCTTTCAAATTATTATGCCAGTCCAGATATTTTTTGCATAATGAGAACATCTTTCATGTGTCAGAACAGGTTTTGATTATAACTAAATAAGTGAAAGCAGGGATGTGTTGATAAGGTCACCTTTAATGTAAAGTTTGGTCTGAGTTGTCTAAAGTACTAAATGGAACAGGGAAACCTGCCGATGAAGTGAGGCATTCAGAGAAAGAAATGTTGTAGAATACTGTATTTTGCAGGAAAAAAAAAAGCATCCTTTTCCTTAAAAAAATAAAAAAATCACCTATATTGAGAAAAGAGAAAATCAGTTACAAAAGCATGAAAATCAGTTATTCAAAGCATTGATTTGAATAGCACATTATTATCCACAGAACTAAGTGTCAAAGTATTCTGGGGGGGTATAAGCTTAATTTATATATTTGTATATATTATAAGTGTATACTCTTACCCAGTACGACTAGTATGTTCCTTTTAAATATTTCAGCCACTCAATAACCAAAATATTTTGATATCTATCTTCTAAGATAAACTTAGGGGAAATAAACTATTTTAGTAAGGGCTAATTGAAAGACTAAGAGAGTTTAATACACCACTGCAGTACTATGAATATAACACAAATATCTATTGCAAAGCTTCATGGACTAATTTTCTAGATTTTGCAAGAGATGGTCGAGCTGTCCTTTGGATGATGACATGGATCCCACTTATATTTGACTTATTTTTCAATCTCTCCCTTGTACCACAAGGTGAAAACATGTTTTCTAAAGAACAGTGTGAAGGTATCTAAATTCTTGTCTTCTCTTTTTTCCTGATTACATCATTTTCTCTAGAAAAAAAAATTATTGTCTTTACTTATAGGAAATTTTTGGTTGTAGCCTGTCTTGGGTATAATAATACTACACCAGATGAAGTCCTGGATGTTTGTAACTGTAGAAATGTGAAGGGCACTGATGTTATTTGTGTTATCATGCATATATATAACAAGATCTCACAAAGCAAGCACTGTCATTTTCCTCTATATTTGTACAGTATGTGAATGTTGGGTTTCTCAGTGGTATTACAGTGCCCTTTTTTATAAATACTGGCAACAACCATAAAGGCATGCGGCTTTTTTCTCCTTTTATGATCATGAGAAATTTTGAAAATGAACCAATAAAAGTATTGAAGGACAAAATTGAGTTGTAATAGCAGTGTAGTGTAGGAAACATTGTTCCAGACAATATATATTAAGCATACAGTGCTAACAATAATAGCTGAACCATTAATAATGCAGTACAAATGTTTTAGAATCATAAAATCATAAAATAGCTTGGGTTGGAAGGGACCTTTAAAGGTCACCTAGTTCAACCCCCCTGCAATGAGCAGGGACATCTTCAACTAGATCAGGTTGCTCAGAGCCACGTCCAACCTGACCTTGAACGTTTCCAGGGACGGGGCACCTACCATCTCTCTGGGCGGCCTGTCCCAGTGTTTCACCACCCTCACCATAATAAATTTCTTCCTATCTAGAAGGGAAGCCATATTGTGTTGTTGAGGTCCATGATCCCTAAGCCACTCCTACAATTCCAAGTGCCATGAGTGTCATACACATGGCGCTGGCAATAGTGGAGATCCTGCTTAACTACGCAGGGGTCAGGAAGTTGCTTTGTTTTGTTTTAATCTTTTTTACTGCCGTGCTGCATAGCCTAATTATTTAGATACATTACGATGCCCAACTGAACAAAGAATGCATTAGTGTACAGCAGGTCTGTAGAATATAACTTCATTATGGTTTTCCCAAAGGTTCAGTTAACATTATCTACAGCACCCCTTAACCAACACCTCTAGCTGGGCTAGGAAAAATATGAGGTAAGGGGAATGCTGCACATACAGCAATTTTCCATTTTCGTTTCAACAAATATCAAGGATTATTTCTTTATTTATTTAATGAGCTTCCTCTGAAATTAGTAGTTTTGCTCCCCTGCTTTCATTTCCAGGGTGTCTGTGCATATATACCTATGAGTTTGTATATATATGTGTGTGCATATGTACATATACTTATACATGTACATGTACATTATGCATATATAAATAAACTATGCATAGGTGGCTGATAGTATCACAGCCAGAAATTGAAACATCTAACGGACTTAATTATGCCTTTAATCATTTACTTACAGTTCTGTGGAAGACAGAGTTTGGCAAAGCATCAGTTGTTCTGCTTGTTTTCTTTTTTTTTGTTTGAATGAAAGTAATTATGATTGTAACAAATTAAGTATTGTAGTTTTTCCTTTTGGAGTGTGGTAAAGCATGTTTCTTCTTCAACCAGTTAAATCTTTGAACAGGTCTGTTTTTCATTCTAGAAGGCAAAAAAATATTTGTGTCCTTTCCACCCCCCAGATTCCTAAGTCTAGATGAGTAATATGAATAATATGACCAAATAAAAGTCATCTGCTGAGAGAAATTGTCTTTGAAAGTGGAAATTAAAAAATGTCAGAAATACAACAGAAAATTCATCATATACAGATAAGACAAAAGTAGAGTTCTATTCCTATTACTACTGTGTCTCGATATCAGTGTTGCTTATTAATGGTATAGATTAGTTAAAAATTATTGTGTAATGGTCTTGTGAATACAGACGAGAGAAATGTGGAAGTAAAATTACAAATATTTCAGTCTATTTTGTGAGGCTTCTAGTTACTCCAATATAAAATTTGAAACATTTGAAAGTTCTTACCATTCCTGACAAATGTAAACAGTGTTTGTCTTTATAATTTGAACTGTGTAGAAGTAATCTACCAATTGTAACTGGTTCCTAAGCATGCTTCCCCAGGAAAGGCAGTCACCAGGAAAAAGCTAGTCACTTCCCGTAGTTTAGGCCAGAATCAGAATCAGAATCGAAACACTTTATTAATTTATTAATGAGTTGTAATTAACTCACAGTGAACTATACATTCAGGATCAATATTGGTAACATAACAGATAAATCATAATACCAGACACTTACAGAGCATTAATAAACAGCTACACTTCTCCCAGCCTGTGTAACTAATACCCAGGAGAACACAAAAACCCCTGATACCCCCCATCATTTATCAAGAAACCCACCTTGAAAGTGTCATGGAAGGATTGGTGATGAGAAGGTAACTGTCACCCCCACAGGGGGACTCTCATCCCCACAGGGTAACTGTGAGGCACAGCACCTTAGCTGATGAAACTGAAGGAAGAGAGGTCCATGTGGCACTGGAATTACCAGGGCAATTATTATAAGGAGACTGAGGTTCCACTCTCAATCAAATGCTGTTTAGTTCTGTCTTTTCATTCAATATCCATCTGAGTCCTTTACAAAATGTACTTGTGCAGGTTTTGATAATCATCACTTGGATTTAAATGATAACAAACAGTTGCATCTCATTGGTCTCAATTTGTCCACACAGGCAGAAACTTACTTTGTTAAAATCCCTGTATACCTAAAGCAAAGTCAGTAACTGGTTTTAAGAGCAGAGAAAGAGAAAGACTTTTTCTTTCAAAGATGACCCAAAAGATTTCTGCTACAGAGACAGTTTACTCTCTGGAGTAAATTGTTCCCTGGCAGAGTTGGCCTCTGCCTTTACACTTGTTATTCCTTACTGCTATTCACCAAACCTTTTCATAAAAATCTCTAATAATGGGTAATCCAGAACCATCCCAGGCAACCACTTCCAGCAATTACTTCTTTTTTTTTTTCTTTTTGGTAATATTTCATAATTTTTTGTAGTGTCTAAACTAAATCACTTCAACTGCAATTTAATCCCATGATTTCTAGATTATTCCCAATTGAGATGTGGAGAACAGATTTTTCCATTCTCCTTTTTATTGTTTGCAGTAATATTTTGCATATTTGAAGGCTGGTGTTGCATTCTCCTTCTGTATCCTCTTCTTCAGACTAAACAGTAACAGTCCTTCCTGTCTCTCCTCATAATCATGATTTTCAGATTGTTGATCTTACTTGTTATTCCTTTCTGGACTTCCTCCAGCTGGGTCACAGCTTTCTTGAAACATGGTGCCCTAAACAAATGTTGACTTCTCCAGTTGAAGGTGTTGCCTGCACACTTTTAGCCAGCCTTTCAACTGCTTTTAATGAAGAACAGTTGAATTGGATTTGGAACAAAAGAAATGTGATGGATTTTTTGTTGTTGGTTGGTTGTTATTATTCTTTTTCTGACAAGGGATCTCATGATGGTACATGTGATGTCAGAAATCATTAAGACTGATGTTACATATCCTGTAAAAAACATATCAGCTGTTCTCATACCCATGTCCATGTGGCTCTGAAAATGATCATGACCTCTGTGTCGCAACTTATTTCAAAGCTTTTTCCTCATTGTAGTGACAGCTGATGGCAAAAGAAACTTATTCGTTAAGAATTTATTTAATGAGGAAAAGACCACTGTGAGTAATTCTCATTTACCTCAGTGACCTGGCACTGTAGTCGCTGGGATCAGGCACTTGGTCAATGCCAGCTGTCTAACTTAATTTTCTACAGACCGTGGCTTCGCACATTTGTGCATCTGTAAACTTTTCAGCAGCTTCTTTGTGCCAATAAAGAGCAGAAGACTTGCTCTGCTTCACTGGTGTTTCCAGATATTTGTGTTGCTGGATGTACACTCGATACACTTCTTTCCTACAACTCAGGTCAGAATTTAATAATATACCAGGGCTTGAAAGCTCACTGGGGATAAGTTAGGTTCCAAATATCTGTGATGACTTTTAAACTGAGGATTAATGCTATTTAAATGGCTCTTCTTAATGGCCTTGGATTCTTATAACATTTATTATACTAAATATAGAATTGCCTCAGGATGTGATAGCGCATATTTCGGAACCTATTTGCACAGTTTGGAACAAGAGCTTTGTATTGCTGACTGTTGTATACGCTATTTGGAAATAACATTTATTACTATAATACGTGAAAGCTGATTTGACAAGTGACAATGGAAAACTTGTAATCCTAATGGACTGCCATACTTTCTACAATTTCAGCAAAAATTCTGAGGCACAGGCTTATCTCTTTCTGTTAGCTGAAACTAGAGCAAAGCAAATGATAAAAAAATAGCCATGAATGCCTGCTCAAAATTGTAAATAAAATCCTCTTCTTCTTCAGTCATACCTTTCTGTATTCTCTATTCTGAGTATTATCATACAAGGGTTTACTAGCAGATTGTTCACTCAGATGTTTCATTTAAATAAAGTATTTTCATAGACATTTGCGAACACAATTATTTGAACCAAAAGAGAAAAGTCATGCTGATTCAGTTCTGGAAAAAAATTCTACTACATGCCTCATGTATTCCATCAAAGTTAAGCAATGACATTCAAATTTCAGATATTCATTATTTTCAATGACTTATTCCTAAACAATTTAAAAAGTAGAGGTCTGTGAGATTATTGTGTAAATAGCAATTAAACTAGCAAACAAATATGAGAAAATTATAAAGGGCAAGTAATATAGAAGATGGACATTGAGAGAGAAGAAATTATATGGAAAGGTTATGAAATAGGGAATGCAGAAAACACGATTTAAAATTAAGAATAGATTTAGAAGTTGGAAAAAGAATGGGTTGAATTGATTTATGAAGCATGGAACTGTATGAATTTGTTTAGAATGTGGAATCAGTTACACTATTCAGGTCTAGTGTGTTTATTACTTTAACCCATTATGCTCTGCTTCAGTGCTCAGAGTGACAACACATTAAATAAATGCTCACATTCTGTTGATTCACTTAGGAAATTTGTATATCGCAAATATTTCTGAAGTCAGAAGAATACAATATTTACATGTAAATACAGTACATATAATGCCACTTTGAAGCAAGAACTGCTTACCCGGTACAGGTGTATTAGTTCTGTGGTCTGTATGACAATTTTCTCTAGGACAACAACTATTTGGTAACAATAGAGGTTTAATTTTGCTGTGTCACTGTTACATGTAATATCTCATACTAAGGTCTGTATAGACTCGGCACATGAATCTGAGCAGTAGATCTGTTTTCTTTACTCTTAGTAGTATGAATTACTAAGAAAAAATAATAAATGTTTAAATCTCCAGGCATCCTGGGAAGTCACTGTGGCAGGTGTTGTTCATTAATCCCAATAGCAGATTAAAGTAGGTGGCTGTAAGTTACTGGTGGAGTGAACTGGAACGGGAACTGGATGTGAAAACAACAAAATAGGCTGCAAACAGTAATAAACTGCAGGACTGTTGGTGTAACCTGTAAAAGTAAGTCATGAGCTAGGGTTCTCTGATGTATTGAGACTGGCTTGAAGTCATATTTTAAGGCAAGTAGAAGTACTTTAGTATTTGGCTTCTGTTTTTTTTTCTTCAAAATGGATATGTCTTATAATTTTTAACCCTTCTCCATACCCAGAAATAACAGATTAACTTGTGGCATAAAATAAAAGACGAGTTTAATATGTAACCATGGGTTTCTGGTAGCTACAGTGTTATACAAAACAGTGGGCACTGTATGACTTTAGATAAAAATATGAAAAGTAGTAAGGCCAGAACAGGAAAAATAACTTAATTTTTAACTTCAGAAAAGGAATAAGGTTTGGCAACTGACTAACATCTCAGCAGTTTACAAAGGCCAGGATAGATATTCACACAGCTAAACTGCAAAGCAAGGTGTGAACCTCCTTTGCTAAACTCTGGTCTTTCAGGTCAGTAGAAAAAAGTGTTGCAGAAGTTGTGGTTGTTACAGGAAAACTTGTATGTTTTTGTGAAGGGATTTATTTCATGTTGAAAGAGTAAAAGTATCTGAGATGTTGTCTCTTATTCTCTCGCTTTCAAAGCACTTTCCTCCAAACACTTACAAAATTGTATCTGCTTTCCCAATAGACTTGAAATAGCAACACGTTGTCCAAGCTCTAACCTAATCAATCTATTTCATCTCCAGTTTTGTAGACCAAAATGTCTGTTTTAATCCACCAACTTAGAAGGAACACAGGGATTTACCTCCTTTCCTCCCCTGTGCTTTTGAGGAGATAACTTTAACTGATGTTACCATTCTCAATCCTAGGCCTTTTTCTGGGTGGGAATAAGACAAGGAAGAAAGATCAAGTAGAAGGTGGTCACTGATCCCCTGAACTTAAGTTCACAGGGACTTTTAAGGTGCTTTTAAAATATATATTAGTTTCTGATTACACATACATGACCTCAGTTAGAGGCACAAAATCCAAGACCGGATAACATCCTACCCTACCCACCACAGTAACTATGAACGTGTAATGGCATTGCTACAGTGAAGGACAAAGTATTTTTTATACAGTTTCTGTGAAGCGAAGACTGCAGATTGGTGCAGCAGTACCAGTATCACTAACAGACCATGCAATTATGCTATTTAGGAAGTTAAGGTGATACTATGCAGCTGCTGTGAGTATTGATTGGTAAAAGAATATAATCCCAGGCAAAACTACTTTTCCACTAAGCTGAAGTGTCCTAATACTGACAAATGATCTCAAGGGACACAGACTTGATGTTCTGCAAAACACGGCTAACAATAAGGCAGGCTTATTGACCTGCAAAATTAGTAGCTAAACCAGTGGAAAAAATACAGCTTCCCATGGGCTTAGCATTTGTATGTCACGATGTCTCAATTTTTTAAAACTGTAATTTGTGAGCTCTATTATTATTTTTTAGTTAATGTGAGAGACACTAGAATATTACAAGTAGCGGGGTCCTCTATATTTTCTATACTTTGTAATCATTCACAAATATATATTAATGTAACATAGTGTAATGTAACAACACAGAATAATACCACAGGCCACCTGACCAGGAAGACTGAGTGCGTGAGGCCCTCTATAGGCAGATAGGACCAGCCCCACATTCACAAGCCCTCATCCGCGTGGGGGACTGCAACCACCCTGATATCTGTTGGATGACCACTTTAGAGGCAATATTAAGACATTGTAAAACCTCCAAATATTTAGGTTGATATAATTTATGGTGAAATTGTGTGTTTTTCTGTAGTGGAAGAATATGTGTAACAGTTTTGTTCATTCCCATCCTTGCATGCAGGTCTTACTAAACCAAATCTTTTTGCTCTGTTCCATGAGAAAAGTGATTGGGCTCATCATAGGTTTCGAAAAAGGAGAAGAAGTTTTTGTTTCTCTGATCACAACAGGAAATTTGACATGTGATATGGGTATCAAAAAAAAAAAAAAAGGTGAAAAAAGGTTCAGAATGTGTACCTCTTGATTTTTTAATTCCATGATTTCTAAGTAAAATTCGAAAGTTTCTGCAACTTGATCTTCTAGTAGTTGGCATATAACATTGTTCTTTGATACTTTTACTGACAGCATGAAACAAATGACTGGAGAACACTAGCAAGGATTTTCCAGGCTGCATGCTCAATCACTGTCAGAGCACAATTTGACTGTTTTCTTTTTCTTTTTTATCTGATTTTCTGATTATTCGTATCAGCCATTCTCTCAGTGATTTCTTAGCTGGACATAAACATCACTAGAATATAAGCATAACATTTGAGGAGCATAGATAAATCTTGTTTGTTCACTTTGAAAATGCCATTCATTATAACATGTAACTTTTAATCTTTAAACTTTGGACACAGCCATTTTGTTGTGATCTACTGGGCCAAATTCTGTTTGATCATCAGCTTGCTTTCTCTGACAATCACATCAAAACTAACTAATCAGACTACTATTCTTGTCTCCTTTTCTATTTCCACTCTTTCTGCAAGTACTTCTATTAATAAAAAGAGCAACAGTAATTATAATAATGTGAAACTGAAGCAAAAAGCCATCCTAGCAGGCATTTGTTTGCTGCAGTTGCTAATTTGCCAAGGGCATCTAGGTAACTAGAGTCTGTCAAGGCAACAGCAGCTTTAGAAAAGATCAGTGGTTTACTAACATTTAACTGTTACTATACTGATGTAAGATACTGTGGTTTGACTGTGAATTGACTTTACAGCTAACCTTCTGGGATAAATCAGGGAAGTCAAGTAATTGACTGTGGCCAGAAGTAACTCTCTGTCTCTAAATTTCCCCTTGCTTTATGGAATATTTCTTTGTCTCACAGAAGATTCTCCTCTCTGATAACATTGTTACTGTGGGGAACAGTACTGCTTTTAGCAGAGTGAGGTATAGAGTTAGACTCACATGAGATTGCTGTCTATATCACCCAGCTTCAAAGTTTTGAAAGACTTCTTGGCAAGTTCAATTTCTGTCCTGTATATTTATTTTAAAGTGAATGCCCATGTAGACTAAGTGCGTAAGAGATAGAGACACAAGGAAACCTAGAGAAAGACTCATCAATCTTCACAGTCAGAAGGATAAGGCATTAATTGTAATATTACAGAGCATAATTCCAGAAGATTCTGTAACTAAGCTAAATTGCCCTTCTTATTTCCCTCCACCCTGCTCCTCTCCCTTCTTTCCCCCAATTGTTCCCAAAAGGAACAATTAATCTAGTGTGAAAGTTGTGGAAGAGGCAAGAAACCTCTGGTCTCCAGAGAAGAAGGATTAAGTATGCATTAATGCAGAGGTTTATCTAGGTATCATGTCTAAGTGATAAGTTACCATGAGCGGGCATGTGGTGCTTCTCCTCTAAAGGAGAACAAAAGGGTGAATGATGCTACATGCAAAAACTGTAGAAACTCTTCATCATTCTATTCACAAGCAAGTAAATACACCTTACAAACACCCCAGAAAGAGCAAATGGAGATCATAGAGGAGGAGCTGGTAATTGTAAAACATCAGGCCCAGGATGATATCACAGAGCTACTTCAAATCATAATGAAAACATTAAAGTAAAATATTTCATGCTGAAGAAAAAAAAAAAAACAACCAGACCTAAACTGCCTGACAGAACAGTTCAGGTGAGAGGATACTTCAGAATTTTTCTCTCTCAGATCTCTTCTTTCACAGGCTGTTTCGGCAGTAAAATGAGTTGAGTGCGCTGTAGATATCATCACAGTTATTTGTAACTTTTTGCTATGTAATTTGTATCTGAAGCAATAACTACGATTATGGATTTTTGTAAAATAGCTTCTATCTATATGCATCCTTTCCTTTTGAGTGAGATTATCTTGATTTGGTAGCTTATTTTTTCCAGTGACCGCATTTTTTTCTGTTCCTTTAATATAATTAGCATTATTTTTGGCTTCTCTTTTAACTCATAACATATCTGTTATATATCCCTCAAAGAATGTTAAAATGTGCCAAATACACAAACAAGGAATATGGACTAAATTATATTTTCATTTTTGTCGACTTAATTTAGTCTCCTATAATTCCTCTATCAATAAGTCCTACAATATTTTGTTTTCACCCATTCCAATAACATCTAAGCCATGACCTTGATTGACCTCTAATGGATTGGGACCTCTAATGGAGTGGGTTAGGAAGAGGGAGAAATGCCAAAATATTGTAGTTCAGGGTGCAACCCCTGAAGAGTATTTTTCAAGCCTTATCTTTTTAGATCATGTTTTTCCCAAATCATATGGGATCTAAAAGATTGATCTCTGTCTTTATTTAAAACTGCTTGAATCAATTCTTAGAGTAATAATATTGTATAATAAATATTTTAATTCTCTCACCAAACCTTCATGCATGAAAAGTGTTTTAATTGCCCTACTGAATCTATGAATTCATGGACAATACTCCATGAATAATATCACGCAAACGTGTTTTCACTAGCTTAATATCTGTTTTACACCCCTGTATCACCCAGTGAGGCACACTTCTAATGACTTACCTGCACCTGGACTTCATGCCACTGATCACAACCGTTTGAACCCCGTAGTTTACCCAGTTTTTGATCTGCTTCTCTGTCCACTTATCTAATCCATATGTAGTCAGCTTGTATATGAATACAGGACAGTGTTGAAAACTTTACAAAAGTCAACACAGGCAACACCCATTGCTATCCCCTCATCTACCGGGCCAATCACCTCGTTGAAGACACTCAGGTTGGAAGAGCATGATTTTTTCCCTCCATTGATCGATGCTGACTATTTCCTATGTTGACTACTTCCTACAAAAAAGAATAATGAAAAAAAACAAAGAGAAGTGCCCTTGGAAGAGTGCTTGGGAGGGATTTTTTTCTTGTTTGGTACTGTCTTGTTTTGAAACATGAATTATTCAAAATCCTTTTAAAAGAAATGTGTTGAGCTCAAATACATTTCAGTAATATATATTGCAGTAAACCAAAGGTAATTTCACACAGCTATTCTAAAATTGTCTGTGTCTAGATAGTGAGTAATTTTCTGCAGAAAGTATGCATATTAGTCCTATTGCTCCCTATTTTTCATTATGTGGTTTATAGAGTTGACTCATGAATATTTCTACACTGTCCAGACATATAACAAAAAGTATTCCCATGGCAACATGAGATGGGTCTGCTCCTCGTTATCCTTGTTTCCCAAACAGCATGTGCTGGGTTTCCCTTAGAAGAATCTTCTGTGAATTAGGAGTGATCTGCTGCAGACAAGCCCCTTGGGCCTTTCACAGTTCAGTTTGTTAAGTTTCTCCAGTTGTCCGGAAGACTCCACGTGCTATCTGTTAAACTTGTGGAAAACCTAAAAGCCTACAGCAAACAACAAAATAAAATAATGATTAAAATGAAGAGCACGCTACCATGCTGTTGGAAGTACAAAGACACTGATACTTGAAAATGAATGAAGACAAACATCTGCTGAAGCTCAGTTGCATTAGGACAGACAATGGTGAAACATGTACTGATCATATTGTGCTACTTGGATGCTGCTCAATAAAGGTGTGCTCTGATAGGAAGTGTAGTGAGAGATTGTCTCTCAAGACTTTTGGAGGCTGAGACCATGAAGTGTAGCAATGGTGATGTTCAGGAAGCTCTCAACGACAGGAAATAGCAGTTTTCTCATCCTTACAGACACACACACACAAAAAGAGTAATTTTAAAAAAAAAAAAACAACAAACAAACCTCCCCCAAACCAAACCGATCAATCAAAAATCAAAGTGGAAATAATATTCTAACATGGTTCATGGAAGTCTTAAGAAGATTAGTGACTGTTTTAAAAATATTTCAAGAAAGAAAAATTTAACAGGACTGTTAGGGATTTCTCTTTATTTACCTTAGAGAATACTTAACTCTAAGAAAACTGAAAATTTAAAACCAGGATATAGAGGCATTCATTCTGTTTTGTGCCATTCTATCTGGCATGCCACATGGGAGCATTTGAAAGTCTAACTTACGTGGCAAAGTAGGTTGGTAATATTAACTGAGATACGTGAAGAATGAGATTGACTGTTGCGTTCTATGAAGCAACTGAGAGCCATACAGAAACTTACTGTCAAAAAGCCTCTAGGAATATCACTTTAAAGGTATTTAAGCAGAATTTTGTATTATGTCTTGTGTTCCCATGTTTCCAGGCACACAATCTCCAAATGAATTATGGGAGTATGCGCCTTGCAGTACGTGCATAGTAAGTCTAATGCATCTGGATCACATTACCTCTACCGTTCAAGTGAGTTGTATAACACATGTGCAGGTAAACTCTGCATGCACAATGGTCCTTTTCCTGGAAATTTGGAAAAAAAAACACCCTTAATTTCTTTTTTTTAAGTCTGAAGAAAACTACAGAAAACAAGACATATGGCCACCATGGTTTTCTTCTTGTCCTTGAAAATATGATCGCGACTTCTCTTTCTAAAACAGGCAGTAGATATTAATCACTCATGGAATGGTATCTGTTTTAGAAGCAATGAGGCTACAGTTCAAAGGTTTTGTGCCACTTTGATAGCATATGTGTTCAACAATAAAGCCTCAACATTTGCTGGAAGATGTTTTCTCACTTTTCTCATTTCCTTTGTTCCTCGCTTGACTTCTCTCTATTGTTTTGGAGACTTTGAATTACTGTGATGCTGCTGAAATGAGTCACTAGAGGGTTAAATATTTTCGGAAGTTAATGTATCTGGCTAGTTTTGGCATTAATGAATAATGAATGGGGTACAATGTACCACGTTTCAGCAGCTGTCCTGAATGCTCTTGTTTAACTTCTCAGAAGCTTATTTTCACTTCGTATAGGATAAAGTTTTACATTTGTATTTGATGAGGTATCATTAAGATAATATGGAGCAGTGCATCAAAGGATGCAAGAATTCTTCTCTCTCTTTCTTTGCAGCACACAGACTTGACTGGACACAGCCCTGGGCAATCTGATCTGATCAGACCTGCTTAGAGCAGGGGGGCTAGACTAGATGGTTTCCCAGGTCTCTTCCAGCCTGGATTATTCTGTGATTCTATGATCTGCAAAATGAACTGAGTTAGGTACTGTAATTAAATTGGAGATGATCGCTGCATTGGGAAAACAGCGAATGCAGGTGATAATGAGCGCAATCATGTAAAGAATTTCCCTTTTTCCATTGAAGAAAAATATTTTTTTCAGGGAGAAATGTATATAAAATTCACACTGACAGGTTCAAATGATCAAATATATTTGTAACAGGAGATTTAGATAACATCAAGAATCCCTAAATTGGAGAGTTGTAAACTACAGCCCAAATTCAACCCAGAACACTATGCAAAAAGAAATGGTATGTACAATTTTTCAGAAACCAGGAGAGTGTAGTATATTTAATAGTAAAACTGTACAATCAACCTGGGTCATCTTTTTTTCTCTGAGCAATCCCTACTGGCTTCCGTAATGTCATTTATGGGTTAAGTGAATATTTTATAATATGGTCTTTAAATAACAATTTTCTAGATGGAACAATATTTTTACCAAATGAAAGAAAAAGGAAATTTGAACTGAAAGGACTGAAAAGGATTGAAAGGAAATTTGAACACCAAGAATCACCTTAATGTTATGTTCTCAGGAAACCCGTAAAATATTTTTGATGTGTAGTTTTAACTGACATTTTTCAGAGAGCTGACTTTTGAAAAATGGCTTCCAATTATTAAAATTTGGTGTATTTATGTCAAAATATGTTTTTGCAGCAGCTGAAAATGAAGCCCCTAAAACTTGGTAGTTTTTTATATTTTAAAACAAAACAAGATTTCATTTATGTGAATAATACAGTTTCTTTTAAAAATCTATTTAAACCTAGTTATGAAAATAAACAAGGAGACATGTTTCTTGTAAAATATTCCAGGTGGTGATACAAGTGTTAAAAATAGCCTTAACACTGATTTCAGCCAAGCGCATCAGTAAAGTATCCCATAATCGTATTTACCTTGCAAGTGTAGAGACACTGAGAAAGCTTCTCCCAGGGTTATAACAGAGACCAGAGTGCAGAGGGAGTGCAGGAAGAAGTAGCGTGGCTGCCTGGACAGGAGCCCAGTGCCCAGCTGAGTCATTCCTCTGACTCACAGGTTCAGGCTCAGATCCATAGGTACGCACATATATCATTGTTTAACTAAATCTGATAACGTTGCACGGCCCAACTATATGACACCATGCCCGCTTGAGTTTCTGCTGTTTCTGCTGCCACAGCATCACTGTGCTGTTTTGCCAGGTAGAATTTACAAAATGGATTACCTCTCTTTTTCTGTTTCTGTGTCAATACAACTTGTATGCTCCTTTCATAATTTTTACCATAAAATAGCAAGTATATTCATAGTAAAGTTTAGGCAAGTAACCGTTCAGTATTTCTGAAGTTAGAACATGTTAAAATATTTTGTAATTTTCACCTCTAATTTTGGTATCTTCTGAAGAAAAATCAAACAATTATAAAAAGACCATGACAGACTGTTTCTAAATGCACATGAGGGCACTAATAACGTAATTCACCCAGGATGCCACAGGTAACTGAAAGTTAGACATTTATGCCTAAGCCAGTCACCCAAGCATTCCTGTGAAATCAAAGGACATAAACAGGCCTCTGAGGAGGGTGATTCACTTCATTGTAAGATAGGTGCCAGCAATAAGTGAAATGAAAAAGTCTTTCAATGTGCTTATTTTTTCCCCAATATTGCTGCTGATGTGCTTTCTTCCCTTTGGATCTACATCCACGGGTATTGAGAGATGTACAGAGACTCTTCTCCACAACAGACAAAGTATTATAAAATATGTCTATATAGTAGGCTTTGGAAACATTTCCACGGTCTGGATCCTAATGTGTGGCATCCCTGGCTCCACGTTTAGATGAGGGCTGATGCTACACCATCATTCATAGGACTTTCAGGAGCACTGAAAAGCCTGAATCTTCTGCAGAAAAACTTTAGTAGATACCATCTGTGAATACTGGCTGGAAAAGTTTATCAGTTGCAACCACTGAACAAAGGAGTCTTCCTGGGCAAAGGATAGTTCTACACAGTTCTTGCTTATTTTGTTTTTTTCTTTACCATGCACTCCTGGTCATATTTGCTCATAAAATATAAGACAAGACCGACCACTGGACTGACCTAGTATGGCTACTCTTGCATTCAGTAAATTTATTACCTACAGATTCAAAACAATTTTGGAAAGGAAGCTTATCATTCATGTAGATGTGGCTGAAAACATCATCAAAAAGAACTCGATGTATGCACATAGCTTTGTCAAGTGTTCTAGAAAAAGCAAATAATAAGCATATCTCCACATCTAAAGCATTATATTTTGTCTAAGTGACATGAGATGAGGATATTCTGTCTGGAGACAATTACAAAGAGCACTGAAGTAATTACATCCGTCTTCTCTATCCCATTTTTTTCTGCTTTTCATTATATAATTTGTATATATAAATATAATCATTCTAGTGACTGATGAAGAAAAAATAAATAAATAGGGATGTGCTCTGTGGTTTATACACAACTTGTCAAGCTGGAAGGTTGGAAACATATTTCTTCTCTCATTCAAAGGAAAGCAGCTGATACAGGATACATTTCTTTATTTTCATGTGGCAGAATACTTCTCCTTAACTGTGGGTGGTGAGTTGCACTGTGGTATAGATCTGCCTCATACAGGAAATAAATATGTGAGATAATTGTACAAAGAAGGAAAAATTATTGGGGGAGGAAGTGAAGAAGAAAAAAGTTTCCCGAACATCTGTTCTTCACATTACAAAGGATCAAATTCAATTATGATCCCAAAAATCATAAGTTCATAAAAATTACTAAACTTTAAAAATATTCTTTTTGTGTTTTCTTAATCTTTTGTTCTTTTAAACGTCCAGTCTGGTATCTCCTTAATCTGCTTATATTTTTATATACTTTTTTTCCCACCCTTAATCTTGGAAATGTATTTTCCAAAACTCGATTCTTAGATTTCAAAATAGATGGTTCTAAGACCTGGTATTTTTAGAAACACAGTTAGGATCAAAAGTGTTTATGAAACATATAATGCATAGGTAGGATGTGACAGAATGAGAAATTTATCCGTAAGCAGGGTATTTGTATTTATTCTCTACAGTTATTTTAGCAAATAGGTACCCTGATAGAAATGCTCATAGAACTGACAAGTTGAAGAGTCAACAAAAGTGTAAAATACATAGATGTTTTCCCAGCAACAAAATATAGAAAAAAAAATGACAGCTTGATGCTTAATTACTTTTAACATTAAAAAAACTTTAACAAACTCCAGAAAAAAAAAAGTCAAAAGTATTGAAAAAAACCCAACATATAAACCTCATTTTTAGATTTGAGTGCATCCAGTCTAGGAAAAGAGAAATCCCACTGTTTTGTTGTTATTGTTTTCACTAAGAAATGAAGTCACCAAACCTAAGAGACCAATACCTTAATACATTCTTTAAAGAACATTGCTGACACCTCTTTTCTGTATGCTAAGCAGAAATCTCCTGTTTGGCTCCAAGAACAAAGCACCAGAACAAAGAACTTTAAAGCATTGCAGGAGAAGGAACAAACACACCTTTTTATTGACAAATGCATTCCTTACCTATCATGTGGTTCATATAAATGGATTCTCTATATAAGACAGATTCAAGCTTCACTATGAATCAGTGCAGACATTAGGGCTTACGATTTCTCACTCTTGTTGCAGTAACACATAGATATTACAAACAATGAAAGATACCAGCTTGGACAGATAATTTAAAGACATAGAAAAAGACAGAACAAAAATCAAATGGACCCCATTTCCCTAGTGGTGTTGAACCACTGTTCTGATTTAGTTCTCAGTGTTAGGGTTTTTTAAAGGTTATTCTTTAAGGAATATGCTAAAACCCTCTTATTGCTATGATTCTTTAACAAGCTTACAGCATAAATTTCAAGTCTCTGGAAAATTCGAATTTTCTTAACTGCAACTAAAACGATCCAGGTTGACATTTGTCTGCTTTATTTACAGTGTGGAAAGGGTTAATATGCTGCCTTTAAAGACAATGTCTGTGTCTGTAGTTTTAAAAGTAAGAGAAAAAATAATCAGTGAAGCATAAAACATTGAAAAAAAATTATTAAGTGATTTATCCTTTAATTTTGCTGATGGAACAGTTTTCATACATAATCCCCACGATGGTAACCAGTGCTATTAGAAAATCTAATTAGCTATTAAGGACTGAATTTGGAAAGAAATTATTTACTCAAGTAGAAATATTTGTAAACACTTAATGTGAAATATCAATTTCTTGCATGAAACCTTATGATTTTGTGGGGTGATTAAAAAAAAAAAAAAAAGATGGATTATGGGAGATGAAGTATAATGCATCAAAAGATGCCTTAATGGAGAAATACCCATCTTTGTCTACAAAATCACTAGTTTCGTTTATTATAAAGAATGAATCTTCTACGGTCAAAGCAGAGACAGATGAGCAAAGTGCATTCATGGAAAACATTGTTGTAGTCAATACTGCTGCTGCTGTTACTTATTTGTCTCTTGCTTCATACTTCAAGGGATGCATTTTCTTCATGATCTCCAGCTGCTATTGTAGGGAAATGTGCCTAAACTTAGATTCTTTTATTTCTCAGACTAAAAAAATCCACTTGCATCTATCTGCTTGCATCTAAACATATAGTTAATAATTATTAATTCTGAACCAAACCAAACCAAACCAAAACCATACAAAACATTTTATTATTCAATCAAAATGTGAATTTTTTAAATACCAATGAAACATCCATGTATTCAGAAATGCAAAAATCTAATCAGGAAATGTATTCCTATTCACTTTCTGAAGTACAATGCTGCATGCCTCTTAGCCACTGAGACTTACTACGATTTAGTCCTAAACGTATTTTCAAAGGTAGAAACAAGAACAGCAATAGCAATGATAATTATCCTCACTATAGGTATATTTTAATGTTTTTGGGGAAAGGGTGTTTGTTGGGTTATTTTTGGTTTGTTTCTTCACACCCCACCTCCCCCAGCCCTTCTTCTCAGGGAAAAAAGGTCAAATTTTCAACCCAAGCAAAGGCAACACATCTGGGTTGATCCACAGCAGCGGAGTTTGAGATTTATTATTATGTGTAAAGGAAAACAGATGAGATCTCTTTCCAAGCTGAATAAAATCTGTAGAAGCATACAATACACTAATTAAATGAAAAATGAGGAAAAAATATATTTTAAAATCATTATTTTCAGTAATAAAATATTTACTGGGTTTTTTTATGTCAACATTGTTCCTTTGTCATTGTAAATTGATCTGACCTTAGTGCTGTGAAAAAGTGCCATCTTTTTTACGATGTATTTAGTCTGTGCTATGATTTCCCTACTTGATCATGTTTTTCCAACCTTGCTAAAGAGCAAAAACCAGGGGAATATCTTGCAATATATAAGCGATATGAAAATATGTGAAATAAGAAAACATAATCCTAATGACACTGTGTGTTGGAAGTAGTATAATCTGGTTGTCATGATCTGAATTTCACTATCCAAACCGGTGCTTAAGCACATCAATCCTCTGGGGCCGAGGCACATTTCTAAGTTAAAATTCTTCCTTTGTTTCTTTTCTGCTCTCACGGAAGAAGTCCAACTGTTGTTCTATGTCAACAAAAACTAAAAGCTCTTAGTGAATCTGACCAATGACCAGTGAGAACAGAGTCAAATTTCTGTCCTACCTTCTTGCTCTATTTTCTCCTCTGCTAATTGCTGTAGAAGTTCTAGAAAAAGATGTGCTGGTGATACTGATGCTGATGTATTATTTCTTCAGGCATAGCATAGTCCAAATTGAGAGTTATGTCTAGGTAAAAATCTACTATGCAAATTGATTAGGAATAAAGTATGTATTTATATTTGACAGATCTGCTTGTCCATAGCTGTTTCCTTAAATTGGTCTCTATTAATTTAAGTGACTTTTTCCCCTTTCTCATTTGTGCCTCACGAGATCGCGACAGGTATGAAAAGGGAACATCATCTTGTTTGTACATTGTCAAAAGAGCTGTTAATTTCTAATTACACAGCCACATGTTATACTGTACTACCATAACTCACTGAAATTACCGAGCTACCACCAAAGGTACAATTTGGTCTGCATAAAATTGTTCTTCATGTTGAAGATGTACAAGTTTGAAAGAAATTTAGATAGGCAGCCTGTCATTTAGAGATGTAACCCACTGGATTTCACCTGGAGAAACAAAGCGAGCAATAGGGACTCTGCAATGACACTTCTAAAGCTAAATATTTGCATTATTTAACTATCCCATCCATTGAACTATTTTTTTTCTAATTAGTTATTTTCCTGTTACGCTTCAACATTGTAATAAGTAAATCAGATGAATTAAAGGTCTGAATAACTTTAGAAAAATCTCCTCCCCCTTAAAATTTTTTTCCCTAAAAATGGCATGTTTTTCTGACAATTGTGCTCTGTAAAGCAAAAGTAACATACTTCAAATTCAAAGAATAGTAATAGTAGCATTTAAACAAGCAACAAAAAGATAGCAGTTTTATTTCAATAAAGGGGAAGTGTCAGAAACATTCTGGATTTCATTTAGGCTTTCCCTGTTTACTCCATGTTTTACATGGAAAATGCTTAAAAGTAATGTTGATGGGCACAAGTCTGGGATCCTACAGAAGAAATCGAATTTTAGAGAATATTGACCAACTCCACAGTTAGACAAGTGGCTGGGGACAGTTTCTGGTGGGTAATTGCTTGACTCCCTACCTACTTTATTGTCCTTCTTTTTAAAAAGAACAAACTATAACAAAATAGCCTGACCATCCATTAAAGTGAGTAATGCTTATGCTGTTATAAACCGTCTGCTCTACAGATTATTTTTTCCATGCAACTAGTTCAGTTACCTGCTACAACGTGCACATATGCAATGAAAACTCTGCTTTCAAAAGTCCACAAAAAAGGCAACACAGGCAAATAAAAGATTTACGTTTCAGACAAAGGTGTATAAATGGTAAGAGAGTAAATTATACAAAAAAAGCTATGATATGAAATACTGTGCATTTTGTGTTATAAAAATAAATTAACTTGAATTTATGATGGAATATTAGGTAGATTGTTTATGATTTGTAAAATGAATGTTTTTGTTAACTTAAATCTTATTTAAGATTATTGTCTATTTCTTTTGATACATGTTTGTGTCAATCCTACTAACCTACTATATATTTTCAGAAAGCTGGATATTATGAAGCATCTGAGCCTTTGGATGTTTTTATAAACTCATGTGGGAAAACCTATTATATTTTGTTCATCAGTGACACATGGAACAAATTAAATGAAACATTTTTATATTCTTTTACTTAGTGTAAATTTAAAAGCTAGATCGTATCTCAATGAAAATGTTTTTGCTCTCCTAGAACTGCCAGGCCTATTCACCGTATGTGTGTTTCTCCAGCTATAATATCTCTTTAAACTTTTGAACGGTTATGACTTGAAAAAGATTTCATAAATATAACAATCATGAAAGTTGGCAAAACTGGGAATGGCCATGGGCAAATTGGGAATCACTAACTGCTGTGTCACTTTACAACACAGTCATAAGTTAATAATATGTTGGGGTATGTTGATAAGATTTACATTTTATCTGGAAGTTACAGTGTGCCTGTTATGCACAAAGAGAGAAAGGGAGAGCAAGAGATAGAAAGAAAGAAAACCTCACAGCTTAGCTCCTCTCTACCATGGGCAAAGCACCTAGGGAGTGATCACATGTTTATAAACCAAAAAAACCTCCCTGAACTTTTGTACAGCATTTCATCAGATGAACAAATCTGCCAATGACCAGGGAAAAAAACTTCATCTAACCCACAGGTCTCAGTGTACAGATCTCCTTTGGACAGAGTTTTTGGAATGATATTTTTGCCAAACATGGTCTGGATTTAACCTTTGCAAATGTCTATATATGGTCTGTAAGCATTTTTTGCAACTACTGTGTTGCAAAATCAATCTAGCAGTCTAATCCAGAACAGGTGTCCTATGAATGTCTTTGCAAGATTAACATAGAGAGCATAGCCTTATGGACTATTTTAGTAGCTATGATTAGCATTAAGAAGCAAATCCCCCTCCATATTCGTGGTGTGAAAGGATCCCATTTCAGCACATGTGCGGGAGTACAGGAGGTGGGGTCAGGCTGAAGTGGCAAGGCTAAGCTGAAGATGGAAGGATCAATGTGCTGCAGTACAGGAGTAGGAGGAGGCAGCAGTCAGCAGAAAAATATCTTCAACTTCATAAATTCTCCATTTAACATACCTCAGTAAAGCTCCATGTGGAACACAGTAGGCCAATATCCAGTAATCAAGAAATGTCACAGGCATTGCACAGACTCTAAATGAGCTGTTTTCATTTCCTGTCCTTGACAGATCTTTTTTTTTTTTCCCTAAAAATTGATACTAAAATAGTCTAAGACAGTATCATAATGAAAAATACCAATAAATTGCCACTGAATTAAGAATATTTTAAAAGTCTTTTTATCTGCGTAAATGTAGGCAAGCACTTAAAACATTTTCCTGGATTTTAAATCTTCCAGGCTTTAACCTGAGAGAAATCAGTTTTCAAATATGAGTAATGTGATAAATTTATTAATAATATAAAAATAATAACAGCTACAGTAAGAGTTACTAATGTTATTAAAATGAATAGTAACAGTGTTCTGGATTTCATGTTTTCATTCTGAATAGTTTGCTTTGTATAAAAAAGATATTATATTTTCCTCCAAAAGGCTTTCTTGATAAACTCTTTCTGTAGTTTCAGGCAACAATACTACTTTTGCTCACATATTTTCCCTGGAGATGTAACCTAAATACTTAATACAATTAAACTTCATTTAGCAGAAGACAGACATTTCCCAAATGCTCATCTCTAACTGTAGCCACAATCTGTTCTCATGGGAACTAAATATTGCCATAATCACCACGGCCTTCCCTCCCAGTGCCAGCTGCAGTTCTTTAGTGTTCTCTTTTCTAACATAAATGCGTGATAGCATATAAATGTGTGTTTGTTAAACAATCGTGTCACTTATATATCATTTTAAATGAAAAGCCTATACTCTTTTCTAAGGCATGTCACATTAAACCCCAACATTTCCAGGGAGCGTTATGTATCTCTGAACACTCCTGTTACATTCGAAACTCTAGTTTAGCTTAAAAACATAAAACCTTTTTTAGTCAGACATCTTTATCAGTACTTGGTACAGTTATAAGGATGCCTAAGAACTTATGTTAATGTTACCAATTTTAACTTACAGATTAAAACTCGCTTGAAGTCTAATGTATTCATCTCTTGCAAATAGCAAAGTATGACTAAGTAATGCCAATGCTTCCTCTGAATTAACTGGAAAGTCTTTAAAAGTTTTGTTGCAATGGCTTATATAAAAGCAAGATGGAAAATGATAAAGACATGGCCGAAAACACTAAACTTTAAACAAAATGTATCCATCAGTGCTGAAGAGTTGGTCTTTCTACTACAACCACAAATGAAAAGAAAAAAAAAAAAAAAAGAGGAAACAAAGGAAAAGGTGAATATGGACATAAATTAACAAGATACAAGAAGTGCAAGGGAGGGATCAGTCACCCTGGAGGAGGATAACTAAAATTTCCTTCTCCTTTCTCTGAAAGTCCCTCCTCAAAGGAAGAGCTTTGAAAATGTGAAAAGTGTTAAAAAAAAAAAGCAGGAGACATCTTTTTACATAGTGACTGAGCCCTGCTGCACAAAACAGTGTGAGTTGCAGGTGAGGTTCACAGAGACTTTGGATCCTGCAACATCTGGGGAATAGTGTAGGTGTCAAGAGAAGGAGCAGGATGATGACAATGGCATCTGCAGTTGTGATGTGGTACTGGATGCTACCGTAAAGTTTTAGGCCTTTTCAATGCAGAGAGATAAAGTGTGTGGGGAAAAAAAAAAAAAACAAAACAAACAAAAAAAAAAAGAAAGTTTGTCTGATGTTTTTTTCTTATTTGAGTAATGAAGAACAATAGAGTGAAGGTCGGGATATTATAAGGAGCAAATGTTTAGTTATTATAATCTAACAGGGATGTATAAATGTGTGGCAGAAAGAGAGATGACTGCTTAATTAAATACCTTAATTTATTTGACTTTTAAAAAGTCTCTGATAAGGTCATGCCAGAAGCTATGGTGAGCTGCAGAAGATCTTTAGCTCTCCAGAAATGCAAACGGGGCCGATTGTTTCCAGTACCATGAGGGATTTAGAAGACGGTATTGTTGTGTATTACAGATTTTAAATCAAAATTAAGATTTAGATGATGACAAGATTTGACGAAATAGCAAGGTTTCTTACCAGTCTCCCTCTTGGCAGTGGGAAATAAAAATATATTGCCAGACTTTTCTCGGTGGGGCCCAGTTAGAAGACAAGAGGCAACAGGCATGAACTGAAACATTCATTTAAAAAAAACCCTGAATCATTTAAGCATTGGAAAAAGGCTTTATTCCTGTGAGGGCGGTTGAACACTGGAACAGCTTGCACAGCTGTTGCAGTTTGGGACCAAAAGACAATGTGGAGACTAATCCTGATGTGCTGTCAGTGCTGTCAACTAGGCCTAACTTGTGCTTACTGCTACACCAGAGACATTATGGCATCTCAGTCTTTGGAGATACTCAAAACCTGACTGTACACTCTCTTGAGCAGCCTGTGGTAGCTGACCTTGCTCTGAGCAGGAGTTATGTTAGCTGGTCTGCAGACATCCCTTCCTACCTCAGTGACATTGTGATTACGGGAAAATTTTCACTATATTGGAGAAAAACATTATTAACATGTAAAGAAATCTTATTTCCTGTCTTAAGAGGAATGTAGATTCACTTAAGATTTGCTGATATGTGAATATGATTTACTGATTGTAAATATGATCATCTGATAGCCTTGTCTACTGTCTTCTCTAATGGTCATTCAGCTTGTACAAACACATGCAGGAACAATACTATGATCTTTCTGTCTGCAGGACCAATATAAAAATGAGATATGCATCTCAAGCTAATGAATAAGAGGGAACTTGTCTGGGTAATGGCTCAGGACACATTGATTTTTTGTGTGTCGATATAAACCTAGCGTGATCAATAGTACAGCTGTTTGCAAAAAATGAATGAATGACCTCCAGCCCTGAAATAATTTCAGTCCAATGAGGACAACCTATAACCATATATGCCATTATGCACTTTATCAAAGAGAAAATATCAAGATGAGTAAGAAAATCAGAATCATCATAAGAGCAGGGGAGGGGCAAAGGGGGAAGGCAGAGGTCCTCTATATAGCAGAAAACCATCTTTAGGAGCAGAAGAGAATATGGCATGTGTACATATCTGCATTGCCTGATGAGGACAAGCCTGGGAAAGGTCCAGGCTCTGGTGTGCCCAGGGTATGTCTTCAGGAACACACGAAAAAAAAATCATGAGGACTGGTCTTCTGCCGAGTTACCACTGCCTGGTTCCTCACAAGTAGTCTTCAGTCTGTCCAAGAGACAGGTTATGTGGCAGTCAGGCATGAGACTAGGGAAGGTACGACAGAATGTTTCATGCTTTTCATTGCTCTAGACCAATTTTCCGGGATGACAGAGGAAGGCTGTTAATGGAATGATATACCTGTTTCTGATGTCCATATTTTAAAATGCTTAAGATAAATTGAAAAGGGTAGACAAAGACATTCAAGATTGATTTGGAACGTGAAAAAAAATGCATTATAATGAGAGATTAATGAAGTTCAGTCCATTTTGTTTGATCAAACAGATGTTATGGAGATGAAGCATAGCTTCCCTGACTTTTTTTTTTTTTTTTTTTTACAGTTAGTGGTTTCTAAATCTAATTAAAAAAAAAGTAGTAATAATAATGAACTTTAAAATGCGGCTCAAACAAGTGAGAAGAGAAACATTTTTAATGTGACTGTAATGATCATACAGCAGCAGAATCAGCAGAGTAATTGATCTGGAAGTATGACAAATTCCATGTCACTAGAACATCTAACTATACCACTAGTCCAAGTAAGCAATGTAGGCTCTGTCTTTAGCAAATGGGGGAGAAATATTAATTTTGGGAGTGTAATTTATGTCATTATAATATATACATGTGAGAAAATGGGGAGGAGAAAAGGATCCTAGGTTAAAACTCAACCTTGAATTTAGATTGCTAAAGCTGGGAGAGATAAATTGGTGCTTGTCAACTTGAAAGTTATATATTCAGCATGGAATCAAGGAGCTCAGTAATTTCCAGGTAAGTTCTATGACCTGTATTAAACAGCAAGTTGCACTTGATCATACCTTTAATGAATATCTGGTTTGCTAAAATCTTAAAAAACCCTGTGTGCGTTCCAGAGGCTGGCCCCAATAATAGATTTTTGAAGCTAATGATGTAGATAATTTTTGAAAGACAAGGCAAAGTCTCAAGGTGATTTCCATTCAATTTTTGATTCAGTTTTCATTGAATTGTTATTTATCTAAATGTCATTTAGCTATGTAATTCTTATATTTCACGTATAAATTCCCATATTTTCTTCTAGAAATAATGAATTAATTAATCTGAATTGTTAAAACTCTTGCTTGCTGTCTGCTGGTTTTAGAAGCAGAAAACTTAGTCCTCCTTTGTCACAAGTATGCTGCTGTATTCCTTCAAGATGAAACAACAGTAATGACAATAATTCTTTTTATTGACCCTCTGCCATAAAAATACAGCACAGTTCTCTTGAAGTTTTCTTGCATGCGATGCACTGTCTGAAAGGGTTTCTTTCTTGCCAGTTGAGGAAGTGTTATCACTGTCAATGAGTTAAAAGTGATGGAAGGAAGGTTCTGCATTTGTTATATAAAGCAAGAAAGATTAATAGCTGGGATTTCATCTGTAATCTTCCTATGGGTGGATGAATACAATAACATTGACAAGATTGGAAAATGATAGCTTTTGACAAATCACAGCTTTATTTATCTCAGTAAATAAATTTGTGACACTGCTAATTATTGTTATTATTAATTATTATTATTTATTGAAATGTATACCAACCTGAGACACTGAGCTCAAGTGAAGGATAGAGTTTAGTATACACAAAATCAGAATCTTCAAAATAAATTTCAGTAACTTTAACAATGGTCCTGGGCTATAAAGGCAGCCTTAGGGGACAGGCTCGTTTATGGCACCTTCCTTGGGTGGTCTACAGGGCCTCGGATGTCTGTTGTGTCTGGTCTTGTTCCCTGTAATAGGAAGTGCAAGAAATCTTCTCAAGAGAGAAGAGTTCTTTACAGTCCTAAGAAAGGCTACCCTAGGAAAACCAAAAATACTATGCTTCCTTCATACTACTCCAGCCTTTTAAACCCAGTAAGCATGCTAGAGAGAGAGTCAGGGTCCTAACCAGGAGTTCCTGCTTGCAGATAATCCTTTATGTCCTAGGTCAAGAAAATTCACAACTATCGTACCTCCTAGCATGCGGCAGGACCTCTAAAATGGATAAGTTAATGTTTAAATGCTTTTCAAACATACAGAGTAATACCAAACAGAAAAATAAATCTTAGGTAACATTTAGGTAGTCAGTATCTCAAACCGTCCCTCTAATACTGGGCTCTGCCTTAGCTCTCCATTCCCTCTACTCTGAAACAACATCATGGGGTTCACTCTCAGATTCAGCTGTGCTGCATCAGTTTACCTCTTGACCTTCAGCTCCTTCTTCCTCTTTAATATATACATTTTGCTTTCCCAAACCCCCAAAAATTCAATCCTATGATTAAAAAATACTTTAAGTTAAGGTAGAATTCTCCACAGTGCCTCAAATGAAATTATTTTTTTCTCTAGCCTCTCATTAAAACCAGCGTAAAGACAAAAATTCTGTTTAATTTCATATATATATAAAAATTTGCCTACAGCTCCACCTCCAGCTTTACTATCCCACTCTAGAAAGTAAAACAGAATTAAAACACGTTTTCAGGCCATAAAACTAAGCATAGCCATTAAGGAGAAAGAAAATGATTATACAACCTCTGAAACAGTCTGAATGCCTAGCATAACCTCCACTTAAAAAGCCTGTTATTATGTTCCACTAAAATATGACAAATAGCCTATGATAATAAGTAATGGACATGCTATCATTGAATTAAACTGTACAAATAAAAGGAGGTGGATTATTCAAATAATGGAAAGCCAGAGCACAGAATATGAATTTCAGTATGGGTATGGTACAACGCTGAAAATAAGATCCACATTGGTAATTGCAGACCTGACCTAAATTGTCTTTAATATAATTCCCTAGAGAATCATTCCAATTAGGTGCTAATAATGAAAAACCCTTTTTCTTTAAATTAATGACAGTTTTTTTGCTTTTACATTAGAAAATTTGGAGAGCAGTGGTTCAAACTTTTATATTCTTTCTGAAGGCAGACACCTGGCCTTAGTATGGGATAAAGACAGACGGACAGTGAGGAATGTAAGTGTGCAAAGTATAAGCAGGAACAGAGAGGAAAGTGTGTAGGTATTTCAGTATTTTGGTACTTCCCTCATCAGTCTGTGACCCATTTTCCTCTGCAAAATGACTATTTTCACAGATTAAGCCTCTAAAATAGAAAATGTTGTTTAATACACCTGAAAATTTCTGGTACTGTTTTTTGTTGTTGTTGTTTTTTAAAGAATATACTTATATATCTATAATCTAAAGCTTATACTTTAACTTCTCATACTCACATTAATCAATATGGACTATCACAGGAGATGTGTCAAATGTGGTTCTACAGTGAGAGATTTTCTTAAAAATAGCTACATAAAACAATAAGGAAAAATTCTGGGTCCCTTTTATGAGTTTCCATAAGTCATGCATTATTATAAGTTTCACAGCTGAAAATTCTATTTCAACTTGGTTAAAGCTTTGTGTCTTTTCTATTTCCGCAGCTTTCAAGAGCCACTGCATTAGCTTCAGCTTATCTAATCAGGCAGAACTAAGGCGAAGGTTTTACTTAGTGACATTTACATTAAAAATATTGATTGTAAGTAGTTTTCAAAATATTTTCTAACAAATAATACATTTTTACAATTCTGCATTTTGACTGGGAAAAAAAATATATATTTTGGATTACAATCCACATGTAGCAAAAGTTACATTGTATTTCCCTATTCCAAAATATTAAACTGCTTTCTAACTAGGACATATTTATTTAATAAAGAATAAAAAACACCCCTTTCCTTTGGAAGGTAAAGAAAGTTTACTTTTTGACAGTGGTTAATTAAAGATAAAACAATTGCATAGAGTGAATGTGCTATAATGAGCAAGACTACTTTATGCTTTGCAGATTTTGCTGCATTAGGCATTTTCGTGGAACTTCCACAGATTTTAAGAACAAACGATGCATGAAACCAGAGCAAATTGGGCCCTAAGTGTGTGGGTGGGTGAAATGGAGGATTAAAGGGATTAACACTTATTGGAGTACCTCATATAAAAGTTTTTGACTGTGTAATAATGCAAATCAAGGGAAAAAAAAAAAAAAGCAGGTGCAGAGGCACATTAGAAGTGGGATGTGTACTTTTGATATTAAAAGAAAGTTAGAAGCTCAATCATAAACCTAAAACATTAAAATCTGTCTGTAAATTACATATCATCAGATTATTTTTCTGATGACATTTAAATATGATATTCAAAAGTTGTTGAGAGTTAATCCATGCAGCTGAGCTGGACGTGGAGAGATTTATCCAAAATTCCTGCATTATTTAGCATACATTAAAATAATAACCACATAACGACAAATGGTGTCTTGTTACAGAGATCGGAGAGATCTTTTGACAGGATGCCTGCCTGGAAGCTGTACTGACTAGTAGGAATTGGCAGGACCCATTCCTCTATGCATCAGCTACTGAACGGCACGAAAAAAAGCAGAGGTAATCTGGAGACCAACAACAGGCTGGAAGAGCTCCCATTTCCAGTAGCCCCTTCAATGGGCACAGAATTGCAGGGTTCTGGGAAATGCACTGTGCCCGCCCTGACGCCCAGAAAATGTTCTCATGAACTCCTGGTGCCCATGACAAATATAGATGCTGTACACTACCCTTAAGGAGAAAATCCTCGTGCAAAAGAATTGTACTGTTGAATTCAACAGAAAGAGTTATTACTTGTGATATAAAACCTGTTCCTGGCCACTCCTACTTTACAGGTATCGGGGTAATACTAAGGCCAGAGTGAAAGGTTCAGTTTCTGTTAAGAAACTAAGTACATTTCCAGGGAACTTAACATCTGTGTTTTCTAGGCTGCTTTCCACTGTGTGAAAGAGGTGGTTTCTACTCTGTAATATCTGAGACACAGGGCAACGTTAGTAAGTAAAGATTAACCAAAATAAATAAATATGTTCTTTTTCTCTCCTTTTAGTGTCATCTTAGGTGAATATTAAGACAATTTTATGACACTTTCATCTAGGTCCAAGAAAACCTCAAACCCAAAATAATAGTAATAATGAAAAAAAACCACCCAAACAACAAAACCCAAACCACAAGCACACAATAGCAGTAATTGATGTTTGAAAGCATTTCTGTGTTTTGTATGCATTTATGGTGAATCATCTTCCACCAACAGATATATAAAACCAGTTAACAATTAAAATTATTATTAGTAAAAGTAGGAAAAGTATTGAAATGTTTTTATTTAAAGAACGGAATAGAAAGGCACACGAAGGATACTCAAAACAATGAATACAATTAGTAAGTCAATCCAAGTACTCTCTTAGGAAAAGACTACATGGCTTCTGTTTTTTAATCAGCCTAAGCAATTCCTCTTACATAGTGAAATTAGTTAAACAAATGATAAAACTATGTATATTGTCACTTTTAACTTTCATTCTAAATTATCAATTGATTCTGGAAGCCTCTAGAATGTCAGAATTATACACAGGTGCATGAAGTGACAACCCACTCAGTAGGCACTGATTAAACAAAAGAGGTGCAGACAGCTGAAAAAAATTCCTAAATTCACACAAGATTCCTTGCTTGGTGGCATACACCCAACTCACGCAGGAAAATCTTGCAATGCGTAATCTTTCTGACTGCTTCCTAGTTTACTTCTAAAGGAAAAGGTATGGATATGCACAAATGTTTTCAGGATAAATACCTAAATCAACTACATAAATACATTTAAATATTTGAAAGGTAATCATATTTTGTTGTCATATTTGTTGTTTGAAGTTGATGTGTGTCTTATAATGCAATGCAAAGGGACCACATGTGAGAATGAAGTTTTAAAATGAAAATTTAAGCTCAGTACCATGAAAATCTTCTTGGCAGAGAGATATATAATCTATTGCATAGTTTCTCAAGAGAAGCAACTGAAGTGAAAATGATTGAATTTTTTAGTCACCACTTCAATTACTTTTCAACATCTTAAAGTTTCATGCAAAAGGAGAAAATGAGGGAAAAGGTATCTAAAATTATGACAAATGAGATGACAAAAACCCCATGATTTTTTGGGGATGAAAAAAGCTGTTCAATTAGCTTATGTCTATTTTTAGTGACCTGTATAGATCTCTCTTCATTCAAGATGACAACTCTCTATTTATATCGGAAGATACAGCTGAAATGCTAAAATAAAGCCAAATAAAATATTGTACTACGAAGCAGATAACTAACAAATGTCACACCAGTCTTGCAAAACAAAACAAATCCTCCCAAGGCTTTTTTTAATTAGAGCTGCAGTGAACCTTTTCACCACTGTTACAAATGCTGATAAACAAACTTCTCATAACTTCTAATCTTTAGATACCATTATGGGACTCCCTGCTTCAAATCTGAATGCATTCCCTTAGGTCCACACTGAGGATTGAACGTAAAACACTCTGACAATTGCACCAAGCCAGTGGGAAATTTATTCTGTATTTGGGTGTTCAAGCCAGTTGTGGCTCTGAACTGACTGACAGCATTCAGAGCAGGAGTATTCTGTTAACATATTGTTCTACGTGTACTTTTTATATAGTTTATACAGGTGTTTGATAAGCAGGCTAGAGTTTGAACTCTATTGTGCTGATTAGACAGGAGAAAGAAAATTGGAGAAGATAAGTGTGACTAGAATAATAAATAAGCCTGCAGAAGTGAGAAGTATATATTAAAGGCAAAATAATGTCTTGGTGTGAGAAAAAAAGAAAATTCCAATTTAATGTTAAAAAGCTTGATATCTACCTCTATGACCAAATAAGTGAATCAATTGCAAGGCAAAAATAGACAATACCTCATTTGATTTCCAAACATATTGTGAATCCAATAGACTACTTAAAAGTTAATATTTTAAAGTCTAAAAAATATTTTAAAACCAAAAAAAAAAAAAAAAGAGAAAGAGTGATCAGGCTATGGTAGGGAAAGGCAAAAACAGCAATGGATGAAAGAGAGAAGAAAAAATGTATTAAACAATGAAGAAATATTTTTTTTCTCCAGGTTTAGTAAATATCAAGTTTAAGTTATTTATTTTGAGAACAATCTTAGTTGCTCACTTACTTTTAAATTAATTTAGTAATTTTTCAGTAACAGATTGAGGTTCAATATTGGACCACAGCAAAATGATAAAATAATAGGAAGTAATAAAGTAATAAGCAAATAAGTAATATTTGAGGAAAAAAGTACATTATTCTGCTTCTTGGAAAGAAGTACCATAAAATGATTAAGTCCTGATTTTAAATGGGCATAAGCTTGATTTGTTATTTGCTTCCATATCTTTTGAAATTCCTGTGCTGCAGTGTTTTTGTAAATACTTGCAAAACAAAATTCATCATTAAAAAAATCATATGATTTTGGGCAGAACCTTTTCTCCTGTATTTCAGCATAGATATTTTGTTTATATTTAAGAGGAAAATGATATGAAGTATTCAGATTTTCTTTTTTAACTGGGTCTTATTAGAACAGACCCTGAAGTCTGGAAATAGCTAGAGGATTAACAGTAAAGCAGCAGTGAGAAGGGGTTGTAAGGTGTATGCTTTCCTAAGATTTGATAGATTCTGCTCTCATCTGAGACTTTTCACAAATACATACTCTCTAAAAAGCACATTTACAATAAAGAACAAATAATTTGTCATAGAAACTGAAATTTAGGGGTTGTTTTAGTCAGTAAGCAAAAATCACGAGGACATTTGTGTTGGAACATCATACAGCATCTGCTATACATTTAACTTTCTGTTTTCTTGTTTTCTAGCTTTTCTCTGGGCTGCATATTTTTCTGCTTTTGTTTTCCAGTTTGTACTGAACTAAGTTCCTTAAGGAAGCCTCCCTAGGGTCCTCTTTCTTACTGTCTTCCTCTTTCCCTTACCTCCTTTTGACTGCTTGAGTCAAAATTACTCAACCAGTGTTTTCAGTGGGTACTTATGTTTGTCATTAATTTTTGAGTAATCTACTGTTTTACTCTGTCTATAAAACAATGACTTTGTTGTCCACTAGTGCTAAATCTCCTTTGTGCATCCCAACACCTGGACATTGAGAAACGCAGTTCCACATTGGAGGAACAGTTTATTTTCTATCTAATTTCTGCCTCCTGCAGCTGACTCCCTCTAGCATTGGGAGTGAGTAGGTATACTGGAGTCATATAGGAAATAGGGTATTTGTACTCCTTGCTTGCCAGCTGTGTGATCAAAAGTGAAAAAATGAAAGTATGTGTGTCTTATATTTCTTTCCAGTGACACCTAGTGATTTGGATAAACTCCTATGCTATGTTTATATCCTGACTGGGTTCTTATAAGTGGAAGTTACTAGTACCAAATGCTTATTTCTCTAATGTTTAATTCCTTACATTTTTAAAGAACAACATACATAACTTCAGCCAATACTGGCTGATTAAAATTATTATTAGTTTGCATAATATTAGAAAAATATGGACTTGATTTCTGAAACTTTACGTGTATGCTCCTTATATATAGATGTGTGTGAATATATTTCAGGTCCACATGATGCGATATTCAAAATTAATCTCTGATTTGATTTGAGAATCAAATAGGATTCAGTTCTTCTGTATATTTTGTTCTCATTCGGCTGTTATTTCAACGCTGGCTACATGTTGCTGTATAGACACAGAAGAGGTACCTGTAGCTGAAGGTAAAAAGGTTAGTGGGAAGAGTTGGCTGCATGATCAAAGCGTACCAGGTTCTGGAAAGGTTAACAAAGCAAGCAGTTCCTCTGATACCCTTCACAGTCAATGCAGCACTGGCGTAGCCTTAGGACTAGGTCACAGATCCATCATTTCTCTCTGGCTCACACAGGCTCTATGAAAGCTTCCATTCATCGTTCTTTGAACTGTCTACTTAACATATTCTTTTGCAACAATATCATATTGTTGCTCTCAAAAAGAAAAAAGCTATTAGTGGTAATATTCTATATCCTTGCATGAAAAAGCAATGTATTTTCTTTATATACACTTTGAGATAGATTCTATTTGATTTTTTTTTTAGATCATTTTTATCACTATGTACTTCAATAATTGTTTTGTTATTGTTTCTTTGTGGATTTGCTTTAGGTGGGTTTTGGTTTTGGGTGGATTTTTTTTTTCGGGGAGGGGAGGTAGATTACTTTTTGCAGGAAGAACAATCCTAAATCTCAAATATCAAAGCACACTTTTCCCGCAGTTTAGATTTAACTGGAATGTAAAATGTACTGGACATCTGTGCAAGAACAAACATACAAATTCAAAAGAAGTACAAATGTAAATGCACACAGAAACTCCTTAACACGCACTTTGGTGTATGTAGGTAAAAATTCTGCAAAACACCTGGGCAGATTCTGACTAATAAAAGTGATCATTAGCAAAAAAATTAAGGTAATTTGCAAAACTGCTTTTAGCAATGTTTTTTGTGTCATTGCATAGCCTCAGGCAAGTCACTAGTGTTCTCCCTACCTCAGTGAATCCTTATCTGAAATGGACACAGTACCCATTCCCTCAGTGAAGAGCAGACCATGCATTAATTGGATGAATACAAAAGGGGTTTTGCACACATAAACAAATACTGAACCAGATTCACTACAGGCACTTGAAATATTTTCACATTTCTAGACATAGAACACCGTATTATTATCAGTGCTAGAAACATTTATGTTTTATCACAAAATGATGTAAGGGCTAAGTTGTATATGTTCAATGATTTAGAACAATCTGTCATGGAGAAAAAAAAGGTAACTAATGAGTCAGTCTAAGGTCAGAGATAAAGTATAACTTGAAGTGCAGCAGGCAAAAATAGGCCTTCTCTGCTGAGGCTAAATTACCAGTAAGGTAAACCACCCATGAGGCATCCAGCTGGGAAGTGACTAACAGAAGGTTCAAGGTGAAACAGCTTCCTCCACGCTTACCGAACTGTTATTTATATTGTTGTAGGCATCCTAAAAATTCCATCAGCACTTAGAGAGGACAGATCTCCATGAAAAAATCATATAGAAGACAAAACAGTGGTTTACTATTTAAAGAATATAAATCATTTAATGGCTTATTTTGATGGAATATTTTGATACTGATTTAATTAAGGCATTAAGCAGAATCTGCACATAGCTTTATGAAAAGGCCTTTGAAATATTGATATTTCAATTGTTTAGATTAAAATACTATTTTCTGCATGCTAACATTAAATACAAGATAATATATTAAATATGTTATAGTGCATTCCTATTCATGAATTCAAACTCTTAAAGTTTACAGCTTATGTTTCCTTTGAGGGTGTTCTTAGCAAGCATTTTTTTCTTTCTGGCTTGGTTCTGTGTTTTGTTGGTAATTCCCTCAAGAAATGTCTGTGTATTATTAGGCAGAAATTTATAAAATGTTTTCCTTGTCTTAATGCCTCATTGTCATACTGTACTACAACAAACATACAGCCTGCTAAATTCTTCTTTTGATCCTTCACACTAACTAAAATGGGCACTGAATCAGCAACTCCATTTTTACATCTGTGATCTTAAACCTGTGTATATTCAATTAGTGCTGACTTAGACTTTGCATCTTTATTAAGACTGCATCATCTTCTTCTGTGATCAAATCTGAAAACTAATATGTTTCAACCTAAATACTTGGGCCTTTTTTTTTTTTCAGGTTTTGAATTTAAACCCTTTGAGAATGAAATCTTTCCAAAAAAGAGATGTAATTCATTCTTCTTTAATGTGATGGTTTTGCAGAAGCCTTATTCACCTCACATTTATATTGTTGATGTTTGAATCGTTACTTCAAATAAAAAGCACCTAGAATAGCAGATGAGAGCATTTTTACATTGTTATAAATCACAATAAAAAGTGTTCAGTCACTTACATCAATGATGTATTTATAGTCATTACAAACCCTATGCAAAACCAAAACTGTACTGAGGAGTCCATTCTCTTTCTATGTGCACATTCTATGCATATCTCAAACACATTACTTCTCATTTAATGTGCCTAATTTCTAAGGATATTCAGCTAAGTTCTCTGTTAAACAGGATATAGGACAGAGGAGTTTTATTTTTGCACAGAGACTTTTAATCTCGCTTATTCATAAAAATTTTTAAAGTGCGTACATTGCAAGTGGATTTAAAGTATCTGAACTGTAATTACTGTCATTAGTGCCGTACCATCTGCATCTTTCAGGAACCAGCAGATTGAACTAATCACCAATAATTGTTTTCAAGATGTTTAGCACGTCTTAAATTTAAACATCAAAACAAAAGCTTATATTTGGCACTGATTTCTGCCAAAGTCTTCTTTTTCCAACATCCTATGTCTACACTAGTTTGATGAGCTGGATTAAGCCCTACATGAGCTTCTCCCCTAGCTAAAGTCTGATACATAGTTTTGGAAAGTTTGATAGTTTCTGGTTTGTATTTTCCCCTTAGTAGCCCACATTACAGAGCCATCATACATCATTGCAAGAGATCAGAACCCTTGCTGGGACCATAGCATGGAAAATGAATTACTTTCCAATACAAACGTAGTGATTCCTTCTTAAATCACCTCTTGTAGTCACTGAAGAAAAAGCTGGAGAAAGTTTTAGCTGTGTAAATCTATCACACCTGACATAAAAAGGAACAGACTACTTCAGATTTAATAGAAACTAACGCAGTGATCTGACTAAGATAAAAACATTTTTAGCTAATGTATAGGTATGTGCTTTTAATAATTTTAATCTTTACTTTGTCTAACAGCTTCCTTACCTTTTAAGGTTCCTAAAAGTATTTGACAATCTTCATGTGAAAATGACTGTAACATTGTGCTTTCTTTTAAATACAAATATACTTAGTTAACATATTCAATAGTTCCATATGAGATCACAAGAAATGTTTTAATGAAATTGATTTTTTTTAATAATGTTTACCAAATGAGGCTTCTTAGTGGTTTATGGTTTCTTAATGGTTTCTTTTTTTTTTTTTTTTTTACTATTAAACTTTGATCCTATAGGCTGCACTCTGCATCTGATGCCTGTTCATATGTAGAGGAACTCTTGCAGGAAAGAGGCTTTAGACTGTAAATTCCTTAGGGCAAAGATGCTATGCCACCAATTTTATTTCCTAGCCTCATCACAACCTACTGATATATCAGCCCTCAGGGTCTTCGTGATATTGTGCAATCTTGCCCCAAGTTCTGCTGATAGAGACTAGATATGAGAAGGTTCTGTCTCCTTCAGGTCTTCAGTTTTATAGCATGGTTAAGACACAGATAGTCTGAATTATTAAATAGCAAAGATAAACCTGTGATAAGGGAGAGGATTACTTCAGATGCTTATGAAATATTGTACTAGAGCAAAACCTGAACTGTTCAGACCTGTTCATTTATGCTGCCCCACACACACTATCTATACTGAATCTCATACATGTTGTATTCACACCTCTTTCATCTGATGAACAGCAGGGTCAGAGCCTCAATTTCACTTTAAGAAAGACATAGTCCCAACTCAGTGTGTGTTCCACAGTATTGAGGCCCACATCTAACTTATTATTCATAGGACAATAAGTAACTAACAGAGCTGTACCACCTGAATTAGCACTTGCATTTTATTTCTGAAGGAAATCACTTAATCATTTGTGGCTACTGATCATTGATTTGTATCATGCAATGGTTTTGGACCACATGAAATAAATTCCTCTTTGGTCAAGTGAAATAGAGCGATGAAACACTCCAAGAGATCACCTGGTATTTTTTAGCCATTTAGATGTATTTAGATGTAAAAATTGAAAAGAGACTAGAAATGTGTTTATGTATTGTAAAAAAATGTACAGATTCAGAAAAACAGCAAAGGTTTTTTTTCTTCAGCAGGTAGAGAGATACAAATCTCAGTCAAGGCATTTTATCTAAAACAGGTATTTTGAGCAAGCAGTACAACTTTGCAGATCAATAAATAGGATTTCATCTGATCATAAAATCATAATAAAAAGAAAATATGATGTGCTTAGTTTTATAACAACTTTTTATTCTTATGCATGTTATACTATCTGTATTACCTCTAACCCCTCTAAGACTATATTTTTTGAAGATAAAAGAATTCTTTTCTTTCATTTAGGAACACTAGAATCTGATGTGTATTGCATACTGTGGACTTCAACCAGGAATAGTAGTTCATTCTATGCATATGGGTTCCTTGGAGTATTTGCAGGTAAAACCTGTTAAAATGACACCTTTATTATAATGGAATTTTTTTTTAAATGATCTTCATTATGACAAAATGAAGTTTTTTCACAAAATTTTCAAGGAAGGGAGAAAAATGCTACTGCACTAAAGGCATCTCTACTCTGTTGCACTGACACAACATGAAATTTATAGGTAAAGTTAGTTTGCACCCAGTATGGGCAAATGTTATTTGGAATTTAGAAGTAGCTCATAGCAATATATGTCATCTTTTCCACTTCTATTGGTTTTAGCATGATATCTTCCCGCTCCATGCCTATTTACTGTGCAATTTACAATCTTGCTTTTCCTTTAGAACAAAGAACACACACATATTTTGGAATGTATTACATGTATTGCCACATATCTCATGTATTGCCAGAGGATTTAAAGACAACAAATTTAAGCACATGCTGATTCACAGATGGGGAATCTATTATACCTGAAAAGCTTTAGGTTGGAAAATAATACATGGAAATACAAAGGCTTTTCAGTTTCAAATTAACTGCATATTACATGAATGCTTTGAAATCCGTGATCTATGAGTTTTAGTGAGAAAGTGTCACAATTTCAGAGGTCACGTATTTTTTTCAGTAGAGAAAATAGCTTAACATATCCACCAGCACACTTGGGACAAAATAATTACAAATATAGTTCAGCTGTACAACTAGAGAAAAATAAAACCACAACTAAACAATACCTCTAGGCTAATACTTCAATACTTTGCCCTCCAACTTGGCTGCACTGTGGCTGCAATCAATCTCCAGTACTTAGTTTACAAATTTATACTTGATTAGATACATAGGTATGACCTCTACAGCATTTTTTTTACATTCTAGAAGAAACGAAGGCTGACTCAAAGAAGTATATATTCCAAATCCATTAAAAAAATGGTAAGGCAGCTGTCAGCTGTGAATATATTAAGTCAGCACTTGCTCTTTGGTTATTAGAACAGGTCATCAAAAGAGTCAATAAAAGGATTATTTCTTTTTAGTAAGGATGACATATTAAGATATATACAAGTACTTTAATTTTGTTTTTACGTACATTTGGATTAGATTTACTACAGAAAAAAAATCTGCAGGAAAAAAGCATTATCAATATTCATGCAAATTAATTTGTGCAGGGCAATTTAGGTAATCACTTTGACAGCTTGAATTTGGCAATCTTCTAATGAGCAAGCAGCAAGAGCGGTCTGTGAGTTTAATGATGAGACACAGCACAGATATTTAGTTGAGTATAGTAGGATCCAAAACATTAGATGAAGTTTTCTCAAAGAAGTAATGTTAGAATAGATTTGTTCCACCCCTTTATCAAGGAACATTTCTTTACATTGAAAAAGAAGTGAAAAGTGTCAATAGTTTACCTAGGAAATTACATGACTAGAATGCTACCTGAGCAGAATACTACACCCTGAACTACACAAAATTTTCTCATGTTTTTGTTTATTTCTAAATTCATCATATACCTGTGAATGTGGAAAAAAACCCAACAAACTTCTAAATATCTGAAATTTTAGGGAAATCTGGATAGGTTTAGAACTTTAGATCTTTTAAAACTATAAATTGTAAAAAAAAAAAGAAAGAAATAATTCTCCTTTGTATGCCATGTTGACATTCTTCTACAGATGAGCAATATGATAGAAATTAATAATTTCTATTGCATACTGACTCAGTAACTGTCCTTTCTCTTAGATCATTTTGGGGTTATTATGGGCACTAGGGGATCTGGAGATGGCATCGGGCTTTACGACTTCTTAGGGTTCTATGCTAGTTTTGCATCATTATATTGAGTCAGAATTTATTTTATATATTGATAAAAAATGTGGGATTTGCCATCAGTCACTGTTGCAGAACACAGTGCCCCTGGCAAAGCCATTGTTCAGTCTGTTCACAGGCAGTTATCAAAGGCTCTAAAATCACCTTGTGCCAAAAAAAAAGAAAAATCACTATTAATAATAACTGTATTACAATGTTTGTTTCATATATAAGAAGTTTAGCAGCAGATGACCATCTTGAGACTTTTAAGCATCAGGATAAAGTGCAGAGTTTTTCAATAAACAGCTATTCTGGACTAGGGAAAAAAATAATATGCAACTATATATAACTATATTTTATATAAATGAACCTATTATATGTATATTAAAGTAATGAAAAGGATGACTCCCATCTGTAAAAAGCTCTGAATTCTCATTAAAAGGTTTGATTTGATTAACAACTGCTTTGCTGTTCTTGTTGTTGTTGCTGTTTTTCCTGTTAAAAAGAGTACTCAGCCCCCTGAAATTTCAATATTTTTTTTTTTTTTTAATGGAGTGGTTTCATTGGCCTCAGACCAGGGTGAAGCGACAGGTGTTTCATCACCAGAACCTTAAACATCGTAAGTAGAGCAGGGAATCACATTTGATGTTCTTCCTTTTTGTTCTCTAAAATTTAAAACGTGTAAAACTTTATCATTTAAGACCATTTTGTGTCTTTGAAACTTCATTTGTATTTTATTTACAAATATCTATAAAAAGGAGGAGGCAACAGAAGCTTACAGAAATGTTGAGGAGAACGTTTTGAAATTCATGGTTAGTTGGGATGATAGGCCATAATGGAGCTGTTACTGTCGCTCGTGTCAATGCGTACTCAGAATGTAATCCATGGATTACAAACACAGTGGACCATAGCAGATCCCACTGTATGAATGCTTGCTGATATGCATAAAAACCTATTATTCGTCGGATAATTATTTTGTCTAAATTTAGAATGTGAACTGCTGACACTACCAAAGGTACTTTCACTTGGATATCAGAGTAGAAGATGTTACAGGATTTAGCATGTGTTAGCATTAATTGACTATTATGTCTGTCAAGCAAATAAACCCCCACATAATCGAATTAAACAGGGCACTAGAATGGGAACTGACTTGAATGCAACCATAAGAAAATGTAGCTAGAATGTGGGTATTTATAAAGAGACTTTTGTATAAATTTTTTTCATGAACTCTGGTGTGAGGTCATGTGAAGTGCACTTGTTTTCAGTCTGTGTTGTGGATTCTTAGTGTGCAGTAAGATTCTAAAGAAGAGCTTTCTGAAAAGAGAATTACTTTTCCCTAAAACTGTTCTAAAATGCCTATACCTTGCTATTTTATTTTTGATCGTGGTTTTACAATTAAATTGCTACTGGAGGGGTTTGTGCAAAAGGCCATTTCATTTACTATAGTGTGGGATTATACTTTTTTTTTTTTAAGAAGTAATTTAATTTTTAAATTATTGTTTTACCAAGACAAAGACAATTAATTTATTTTTCTTTTTGCCAGCTAGATATTTTGAGGAAGAGGTGGGTTTTTTCAGGTTGGTGAAAAAAAAACCCAACAAAGAAGATGTTAGTAACTTTATAACTGCATTTTTGCACTATAAAAACCTATTTACCTTAGTGTTAGCTTCAGCAGTAAAACTTTGGTCAATTGGGCCAACAGAGAAAGTTACAGAGAATATCTGACTTCCTGCCATAAAACTCAGCATGTAACAAAAAATGTCAATAATAGTTGTTGTTATTGCTCACAGAAAAGACAGAAAATTAGGCTTTCTAAAGGGGACCTTGAGAAGTAAGAACACTAGTGGGTTAGTAAATGAAAACTTGTGAAGGAAGTAATCAAAAAGATTGAAACAGAAAGGAGTTCTCAATACAATATCAGAGGGTCTTTACAATTTTCACAGACAAGTATTTTCTATTTCATCCTTCTTATAATAAAACATGGAACTACGAAACTCATTGAGAATATTTTTTTTATAACTTATAGTTCTTTGAGTTCAATGCTGCAGAGTATTAAAGAAAAGCAGTGAATTTATTTAAATTAATATGAAACAACATAAACCTTGAATTGCATCCCAATAATTAGGAAAAGGCTTTGTAGTTGGATACAACTATTACAATAGCATCATATTTTTTCTCCTCATGTAGGTTACAAAGGTATGGACAGAAATTTTACGGCTTCCATTATACAGATTTTGTGCAAACAGAGCAGGTTTGTAATGCACATAGGTTTCACAGACAAAGGATGAGATGCTTATTGTGGTTAAACCACAATAACTGTTTAGGCATTCAGATTTTCATTACTTTGCTATGGGAAAGTCTTTTTAAATTTGATATTTTTTTAATTATTTTTTTTTTACATTTAAGCTCTTTCATTCACTATGTTCTGGTATGTGAGCTGGTGTCAGTGATCGCACTATTTGTTCCTAGATTTTGTGCATGGCCGTATTGAAGCACTGTGTTTGGATAGCCTTATGTTGCCAAACCTGCTTGATCACCAGCTCTGATTGTTCTGTCCTCGTTGTTATTTATTACTCCAGAAGTCCTTGTGCTATTCAAAGATCTTTTAGCTGTCATTATGTATTTGCCTCTGGATCACTGACAAAATTTTTGCAGGGATTGAGGCTCAGTGCTCTCTATCCCTTGCAAAACTGTCTGTATGACAATATTATGATGAAATACAATGGTTAGCTAGTCTCTATCTGCTTTCTGTAAATCAACACATCTTTCCCACAAAATCCCACATAGCTCCAGATAAAAGGAGAGTAAATTCAAACATAGACTGAAATATATATAGGAAAATTTTTCTAAGTATTGAGGTAGACTCTCAACTCTTTCTTGCCCAACAACTGCTTATGTAATTTTTTTTTTCAATTTTCGTTGTTTCTGAAGTTTGGGGTCTTTTTCTGTTTCTTCATTCTGTTCAGCATGAAACGTCAGATTCTCCATTTCAGCTCACCTAAAAAATTACTTTTTGGAGGTCCTGAATGTACGTAAACAAAGAATATATTTAATAATACTTCAACACAAAATGTAGATTGCTCCTATGATCTCAGTGGCAATACATCTGTATTTTCATTGAATATAATATAATCTACATTCTGTTCAGCATTCATTTCTATTTTAGTTTCTAACAAAAAGATGGTTTGGATTTTTTTCTTAACAACAACACTTCAAAGATCACCTCAAATATAGACACTTTATCCAGCTGGCTGCTCAACTTCAACATTGCATACTACAAAATTTAACCAACTACCTAAAATAAAACGTTATAAATTAGATAGATCCTGAAATAAAGATCCTGAGTCCAAGTGACCTGAAAAAAACTGCTCAGTGGTACGTTCATAAAGTTTAATAAGAATTCCCATTGGGGTGCAGAAATGCTAACATGGCAGAAATTGATTCCAGGGAAACTGGTCTTCATAGGAATTTTTAAATTTAATTTTCTGTTTAAATGAAAAGACTTCCTGACTGCTAGGGTTGAGAAAAAGTTGCAACTATTGAATATTCTTTTCTGAAATTTTTTATTTTTACCATAGCAAAAATATACATAATGACACCACAGGGTCTGATTTGTGTCACTTATTAGAGTTCCTCAACGAAGGCATCCTACAGAAAAGGATAGTGACTGAGTAATTGACATTTGGTCTGGGACAGTCCAAAGGACAAAGACACTCCTCAGGAGCATCTGGGAAGTCATCTCTTTGAGGTGGGTTCAAGAGCGAGCAGAAATCTATCAGATATCATTCTGCATTCTTTTCAATTCTGGTGAATGGCTTTTAAAAATGGACTCCCGTGAAACCCTTAATAGTGCCCTCCAGGGCTTCAGACCCGCAAAGTCAGTATGCTCACCTTTATAAGATAAAAGTAAGATTTTGAGGAGAGTTAGTGAAAATATAGTCAAGTTTAAAAAAAAAAAAAGTTTTTCCATTTCCAGGCCAAAGTTCCATCTTGCCTTTAGGGTGTTTTGCATTCCTGGAATGTAAGAGTGAGACCACAGCTACAGTGAAAAAATACACTGAAGAAAGAAAGACAGCAATCCCCCCACACACCATCCTGCATGTATCTGGTGCAAATATTATTCTAATTTTTTGTTTTACGGAAAATTAACCATGAATTTTCAAATTAATTAAGGCTTTTAATATTCATTGATACTAAACAGTCCCTGCTCCAAAGTATGTGCAATTTAAACAAAGAAGACTGGTGAACTGTGCTACTTTTGAATAATTTCTCTAGTGTGCTGAAAACATCTTCTTTCCTCTCTAGTACATTGGATGGTTATCTTTCATTCATGGTGAAAATATCAAAATGTTTCATTACAGCACAAAGAGGGGATATTTTGGTGTAGAAAAGCTGTTTAAATCCCGAGTACCTGATGTCCCTAAAAATTTTTTTTAAAGTAATATAAGAAAAAATATGTAACATTCAATGTCAATAACAGACCACATGAAGTCCTAATAAGCCATATTATACAGCCTTGTGATATCACAATATGGAAGATATATAGTGACTTACTTGGGACTGCTGTGTCATGAAATAAAATGAGGTCATCACTTAATAGAAAGTTGAGCATAATGCAATGAAAATGCACATGATTTTGTAAGTTGCTACTGATTTCTTATGGTAATAAAACATTAATTACAACATTGGATTGGAAATCTCAAGGGCAATGATATATGTGTGTGTATATGGAGTATATTTCCTCTGTATATTTTTAAACTGAAAAATATTTTAGTAATGTCCAGACACCTGTAGAATGATCTTCTTAGCTTTTGCCTTCTGATTTAGAATTAAAATGTGTAAATGAGTAAAGAAGTAACAGAGTCTTAGACAAAGCAATTGACATGACTTGAACTAGGGGCCATAAAAACGAGTCATATACCAGGAATCAGAGCTCTGCAAGTTTAGAATAAAATCACAGCAAAGCTCACACCTCCGCTGACATTGTATGTGCAGAGTGATTCCTATGAGACTTTTCATTACATTCACAGATGACCCCTATTACTGTGCTCTTTCTTGACAATTCTGCAGGGAAAGGACATTCCAGAATGCTATGAAATTGCAAGCACAAGAATATTAAAAAAAAAGGAAGTTGAAAGTTATACTCACAGCTCCACAGCTATATCGAGCAGCGGTCAAACGGTCAATTATCTGTCAGCAAAGTGCTTCTGGAAATATCTGGCAGTACAGCCCATCAGCAAAAAATCCTCAGTTACAAATAAGGAAAAATAAAACACGGTATAACATTACTTTTAAAAGGATTATGAGATTATGAGAAAATTGCACAAGATGATTTTTAATTCCAGTTTAGCATGGGGTTTTATCCCAGTTTTCAAATCATAATTCTCTTGAAAAGACAGTGTCCCCACAAAAAAAGAAAGAAATTAAAAAAAAAATAATTACTCAATATTTAAAAAAAAAAAGTAGCTTTTTTATGGATGATATTTTGTTTAGAATAGATTAAATGATCTCCTTTCTAAAAGAACCTGTCAACCCACACCGGCTCATTTGTAAAGAGCAACTTGTATCCTGATAGCACAGAATCATTGCAGTAAATACATTTAGAGAGGACTCAATTTTATCAGAAAATAAAGATAACTGTTTGAAGTTATTTAACATCTTGAATGAAACTTTCTTCTTAGCTTAAAGTGAATTATTCCAACTCAATGTTTCATCCTTTCTGAGAAGTCTAACAAAGAGTGGGCAAAAATGGCCTTTCTTCTACTCCAGTCCTCTTTACGCTTTCTAGTGGAAACTGTATTTCCCCTTGTTCCCTTTATTGCAAAGCCCTCTGCAAGTGTAGTTGACTTTTCTCCTTCTATGAAAAGAAAAAGTTTTGTTACAATTTTCTGAGTAAAGAATAGAGAATCATTATTGTTATGACATAAGAAAAGTTATTGGACAATATTCACGTTGTCTAAATTTAGGCTGGTGAAATACCAGGTTACTTTCACTAGACTCCTCTTTAATACATTTTTCTATATTCAGTGGAGAAAGTGAATGTCCTTTAGAAAGCAATTCAGAGCCATAGTACACTAAAAAGAAAGACTACTTATAATGGAAAGAGAATAGTTTTATGCAGAAATATTGTCCCATTGAGCTGATGATTTACAATATGATAACACTAGTTACAAAATCACTAGTCAAGGATGCTAAGAATTAAAAGCGTGGCACGCAAAGTTTGCATTCTTCATGAAGAAATAATACTGTAACACTTTTCACAATGTATCATGGTGGTGGGAATCAGAAAGAAAGAAGAGAAAACATTTGTTGTGGAGAAATGGCTACATCTATGCAGATCAGTGGTTGTACTAATATAAGCATATGCCCATTAGCAATAGTATTTTTAATCTTTTTTTATGCTTGATCTGCTTTAGATGTTGTCCCATTGACAGATTCTGGCTCTTTAGTTCAAACCGTGGAGACACAAAATGTGTCCTCAGTTCTTAATAAGCTTTCCATTCAGTGCTTATGGTTGGTTAAAATAATGCACACAGTGGAGAACAGTGCTGAGGGTACAATTTTTTATACAGTTCTATATTCCTAATTAGTACTCCAAGCCCCATATACTCTTTCACATCATGACAGAAAGGAAAAGAAAACCATCAGGCCATTCTGCTTTCCTTAGATAACTGCTAGGTAAGATGTCAGTGGCAGAAGGGCTTAATTCAAATAGTTTATGGATTAAGCCTTAGCCAAGAAACTGAAAAAGGAAAAAAAAAAAAAAAAGAAAGTACATTTACTTTTGAACTCAGCTTTTTATTACACACTTGGAATTCTCTTCTTCCTTTACTGGGTTCGAAGTTTTCCCTTTTTCTTGTACCAGTGAACATTCAAGGGCAAGCAGCCTGACATATGAAAAAAAATCCAAGTTGATAGACACATTACAAATCTGCAACTCAGCTGGTGAAAATAGAGAATATGAACTGAAACTCACCCTGGGAAGAAAATCTCGACCCAACACTGTGGGAAAAAAAGCAAGCCAAGCAATTTCAAAATTAAGGGATCAAGGTGAACTTGATCATTTGATCATTTTCCTTGAAGCAGTGCCAAATATCTGAAGGCAAATTGGATTTGCAGGAAGGAACTTCAGCACATCAGGTAGAATGTGAGCCCGGCTTGAAGGAAAAAAAAATCTATGAAGAGGTGGAAAAACATCAGATGAGATCCTCACCCTTGATAACATTTCTTTGAACAGCTCAGATTTCTCAGAAGAGCTGCTAAATTATTCTGACTAAGCATCTGAATACCTCTTCAGCAAGGGAAAGGCAATGTAGCTGCTTAGCTACATGGATATATTAGCTCTCTTAAGGGACTGTACAGCACACATGCATCATTTATTGGATATGCTGTATGAGACATCAGAGGTGTTCCAACTACTGTTTTAATCTTACCACCTACAGTAACTAAAATAGCACTAGTACCTGCTCTGAAGGTATTAAAGCCTAAAGAATAGTGAAAAGAAGGTGATGCACCGATAGCGTTGTTTTTTCCGTCATTTTCTGTCCTCAAACACCTTGACTAGTTGTTTGGGGTTCTTTTGTGAATGGAAAAGTAGTGACTATCTAAAGGAAATTTCAGCACTGCACCACTAATGTTTTCCTTTTCTCCTTTTTTTTCTTTTTTTTTCCCCTTTTTTTTTCTTTTTTTCTTTCAATTTTTTTTTCTTTTTTAGCCTGGGATTTTATGTGAAAGAACATATATGCATCACTCGAAGTCTGCATGACATCATTCCATTGTAGATCAACTAAGTATTTAATTGTCCATACTAGCTAAGATCCCAATAAATAAAGAAAATTTAGATGCAATGACTAAAATGGGGTTCATGTATTATAAAATATAGTTAGTTTTTTGACTACACACACACAGATTCAGTCATACAATTCAACTGGATGGCAACCAGGTATTTCTGGGACTAACTGTGGATTCTAGCAAATTCTAATTTGCCATGGATTTTGCACACAGCTTCTATCAGCAAAATCTCATGTTATCACAATGTATTTTTTAGGCTAACAGGGCCAGAGATTTAGAAGGATTTAGACTGCACCAAACACAACGAAATCATGCATGTAGAAATCCTACTGTCTAATGAAATTTTTGCTTTTCAATAAACTTTGTACTACTTGATCTCCCTATAATGAGCATGATGGTATTCAAACATCAAAGAAAGGGGAAAAAATGGAAAGTCATCTAAATTTTTCCAGAAAGAAGTAAGATGTCTGCTACACAAGGGATGGAATGAATTTTACAAAAGAGGGACCTGTGCACTTATTTGTTTATTAACCACCTAAAATTGAAAATTTGCTTTACTAGCTATTCCATAATCATACAAATACAATACACTGAAAAAGAAATTTATTTATTTATTTATTATTGTTAATAATAGAACTGCTTTTAAAGGTTATTCAGATTATTTAGTACTTATTACTGAAAAAAATAAAAAGAATTGTAAAACATAAGGAGGTGTTCTGAACACTGGTATTACTGTAGTACTCCTCCAAAGGATAATCTGACTGAATAATACTTACACTATACCCTTGAAACTCTATCTGGTAGGACTAAATTTTTGTGCCTCTCTGTCTTTCTTAAACAGCTGAGAAAGGACCAGGAAATTATCAAGAGATTTGACATAAAATAGGAAGATTACTGCACATTGCTGTCGAGTTATACCTCAATCTTTCTGTGAAGCAGTTGCAAGAAAAGTTGAAAAATGTGTTTCTATGAAAGCAACTTTTCTTTAGAGGAATTCATATAGTATGAAAACAAGAAATTCTGTCAGGTAGAATAAAGATAAGGGACAAATATAAATATAAGAGTAAATGAAAAGATTAAATTTAGTTTCAATTAGTAATCTAGATAACTTCCATAATCTGAGAGGGAGAGAAAGACTCTCAAGGGTCATGATTCCCTTCCATTAATTTCCTTTATGATGAACTGTCACCTGCAAATGTCCACGACAAGATTTAATTAGATGTCTAAATTTATATGTCTTAAGTCAGCCATGACAAATCTCACCTCAAACCGAAGAGATCACCTCTTCTGAATGCTGTCACCAGGAATGAGATCTAACCTACACAGATTTAGTCTTTAATATTCCAAGTGCTATTCTTTAGAACATTTTAAACACATATTAAATATATAAAATCCCCTGTAAAAGAGACACTAGCAAGGTAAAGATTAGTACAAAAAGCTGAAAATTTACCCAGCTGTACCAGAACTAATTTTTTCCATGGTTGTTTTTCTCCTGGTGGCAATAGCACATTGCAGTGTATATTTGATGATACTAATTTGGGCCTCCTAGTTGACCTATCTGAAAAAATTGCACTGTTATTTAGTAGCAAATCTTTCGGTAAAATCAGAGATTCAAGACAAGTTTTCATCTTTTGAGAAAATATACAGCACACAGAACACAGACATTAGAGGATATAAATTTGTTTCTGTCTGCTGACATCTCCTTTTAAAGCCTTCTAAATTAGGATAAACTAACCAGAGGCACCTAAAACACTATGAAAAATCTTCCTGAATAGCAGAAAAAAAAAGGAAGTTACGGACTCAGACTTAAAAAAAAAAAAAAAAGTGGTAAATAAGTGGTAGATGCATTTGACATTACTCTGAGTGTGAATTTATTCCCTCTTACATGAAGATCAAATCTAGGAAACATCCGGGGAGAGGAACAGAGATTTGTATAATACTTTTATGATCATAGTGTGTCTAGAAAGGAAGATTAACTGAAATGTTGACAAAATGCTGGATCCAAATGAATTCTTTCCAAGTATTTATTAGGTGTGAAACAGTAGGAGACATGGACAAGTCATTTCCCAAGGTTTTTAATTGCTCACTGAGAAGCTAGGAACTAATATAAGGGATGCATGACTGTTACAACATTACTATGACAATGTCACAAAAATCAAAAATACAAAGAGACACGGAAACCTCAATACAATAGTGCAGGATGTGTTGCAAACATAGAGATACATTCACCCCTCAGAGGTGAACCTCTAGTCAAAATGCAGATGACTGTCATTGATTTCTTAGGAGTAGAATCAAATCTTGAACCAGAAAGAGGAACTGAAACTCAAAGAAGTAACAGAAACATCTATGTCATGGTTTCAGCCGAAATCACTACAACCAGACTGACAGATGGCCCTTCCCATCACCCCCCACCNTCCTACCTCTTCCAGTGTGTCGTGGTTTCAGCCGAAATCACCACAACCGGACCGACAGATAGCCCTTCCCCCCCTCCCAAAAGAGGAGAGGAAGAGATAAGGAGATTCAGAAGTTTAGAATGAATGAAACTACTTTAATGAAGAATTAATATTAAAATAAAAAAAATAAAAAATGAAAAATATACAGTATATGCAAAACTGTATCAAGCTTCCAGGATGACAATCCCGTCATGGGCAGGCACTGGGGAAGTCCCAGACTGGACACAGTGATGGATGGGAACAGGATTCCAGCTCTGGAGTCAGGAACACTCCGATCGGGATCAAAAGCAGATGAATAGACAGGGTCCTCTTCGGATGTTGGCCATCGCAGGAAGAGCGTTGATCTTTTGATCCCTCAGCTTTTATACTGAGCATGGGGCAGATGGGATGGAATACCCCAGCTGGTCAGGTTTGGGTCACCTGTCCTGTCCACTCCTCGCCACAGATGTGACCCTTCTATGTTTTTTCCATTTCCAACCCTCTAAGGTGCAAATAACGAAAATTGGCTGACCTTGGTTGTTATAGCAATAAGTATAAGCAAGAGCCTCTCTGCATACTATTCCTTGGCATTTAGCACAAACATTGGTCTTATAATTCTGAGAACGAGCAGTTTTCTCCACAATATGCCATTAATTTGACAGAGTTAGAGAAGGCCTAGCTAAAACGTAAAATTACACAACATAAAATTGGTTTGGTTTTACTTCAAACCGGGACAATCTATTGCACACAATTGGTTGTTATTGACTGGCTTAGAAAACAATAAATTAAAATTAGACAGGTTGTTATCAGGATCGTAAAACTATGCAACAAAAAAGGAATTATATAATTGTAAATCTCACGGGAAACTATTAGAATATGCTGATTATCCATGGTAAAAAGAGAACAGTGCTGAAATATACCAAAAAGACAGAGGATTATATCAAAGTTTAGAACTGTATGAAGGTTTTTTGAATTTATGTTGAATATAAATACCAGAAAAATGGGGGGGGGCACATAGAGAAGTAGAATGTTATGAGAACTAGTGAATCCTTCTCTCAGCCTTAAGTTTGATTTGTTTTGTGAACTTTGCTGAAATATTTAACCTTCCAAAAATCTCTCTTTTCCATTCTGTAAGAACAGACTATCTGATTCTCATGAGTATTGAGAGGTTTAGTTTAATTTCGTCAAATCCATTTAAGTCCTTGGATGAAAAACGTTACATATGAGCACTGCCAACTTTTTTTGTAATGACTATTAACAATGGTTGTTTTTTCCTTAGGTTCAGCTTCTGGAGTCATTGGATTATTTGAAAATACCAGTTTTCATTAAAAAACCCCATTTTTTCTAGGGACAAAATACAACAGAAATAATTGTTATGGTTCACGAGAAGGGTAACTATCTTCTGGTTTTGTTTTGTTTTGTGTTCCTATCCGTCCACAAGTAATCCTTCATTGTGCACATCCTGGAGCACTTGTAAAGGTGCAAAGTTTGTGAGCAGTGCTTAAGATTTGTCTTTCAATGTAGGAGCTACTGTTATGAGTCCAGTTTCCTTGTCTCCTCAGCATAAACAGTTTTATGAGATGATCAGTTTTGGAGTTTTATGTTTGGTTTTTTTTGTTGTTCTGTTTTTAATTGTTGGTGATGGTGTTGGGTTTGGGTTTTTTTTGTGAGTTATACTTCAGAATAGAAGAATAAGCCTTCTTTCCTCAAGAGAGTGTTTGAGATGCTATACATTGAGTGGCTAGAAGCAGTTGCCAAGAGCTGAGAAGCCATAGATTCAATGATGGGGGAAATCCTAGTTACAGCTTTGCATAGTGTTCTTTATTTAATAGCTCTAAGAAGCAGTATGCAGATTCTTTTATATGCCTTTCTGTAGTGCTTACTTATGTCCATGCATTTTGTATCACATTTTGAGTATTTTCTCTAAGCTACAGATATTCTCTTGGATAACAGGTGCTGAGAAAGCGCTTATTATAATATCTGAATTAGAGACACTGAGACACATATCTGATTTCATTCAAAATTTCCCATATAGTCTCTATTGATTCAAGAATGATAAAGAGGGTAGGGGAATTACAATTACTGTAAATACTAAGTGCCAGATTCATCCTTTAACACACATATCCCCTTGGCTTCAAAGTGAGTTGCCTAGGCATTTCAGTGGTCAAGAATTTGCCTGAGGAACAGAAAAACATTTTTAGCATAATGTGAGGAGATATTAGGTAGAAGAACTTGGATAAAACTGAGTACAACAAAATCCTGGATGAGTATTAGCAGAAATAGCTCTGTAAGTCTTAAGAAGAACTGGAAAAGGCTAATGTAAAAGTAGACTGGACAAGTTATTCCGATACAGTATGGGCTAAGAAAGAGTTCTAGTATAAAAATAGATCAGATGACCTAATCTGTGCCTTTGATCGTTAATGTCTATGATTTTTACAGTCAAGGATAATATAAAGCAAAATCAACAAAGAAATGCTAGCATGTACAATTGGAGTATAACAAAAACATTTAAGCTTCCTCAGATACTTTAAGCTTTGCCAGTTTTAATGCTGGAATAGACCCAATAAAAATTAGAGAACAACTGTCTCAATTTTTCCCAGCAAGATGATTATAATTTTCCATTACACTCTTTAATCAGATGTATTGTAAATTGCAAAGAAATGGTGAGATTTAATTTTGGCTAAATCAGAAAAGTGCCAAGAAAGAAACCATAGGAGAGAAGCAAAATACATATGGGAAAGCTCTACTATCTCATATAGGAAGAGAGGTTCTTTTTCTTTTTTTACACCAAGCCAGAGAAGGACAAAAGCACTGACAGAGTGAATGGGAATAGAAAAAGTGAATTAGAAATGCTGTAAAAGGGAAAAAAAAAGGTACTGAAAGCACACAGGAAATGTCAGTCAGAACTTTTAGCGAGAAGGGAAGCAAAATACCTAATCTAACAAAAAAGATGAGAATAGATAAAGAGGTTAAGTATTAGAGAGGTGGTTAGCTACAACAGACTCTATTACACCTTAAGCAAAATAAAGAAATGACATTAAGTTTTACAGTAGCTGTCATTAGATAATAGAATGATGTCTGGTTTTCATTCCCTCAAGCTGCAGTGCTGCAACCTGACTAGACACCACCATCATACAGCAAGGGACTTCTGAAACTCATACATGCACTGTTTTTTTACCAAGTCAGAAGTGTTAAATTGAACATAGAGGAAAAGAAAAATCCTCATCATCGCAGCTCAGGTCATAAACTGCAATGAATTTATCCTCTTCCTGCACAAGAAAATCACTGACACGTCAGGATATTGCATATAAACTGTACAATGTGAAAAACATATACACACACATAGTAATCAAAAATTATGGTTGCATAAAACATCTAAGAAGATAAGGTACAGAAAGAATACAGTTCACTTCCGCTGAGCAATCAATGGGTCACTTTCATAAAGTAAATCTTATAGAAACATAAGCACTGAAGAAATATCTGTTAAACAAATTTAAGCAAATCAAAATAAAAAAAAATGTGTCAGTTGGCCAAAGCTGCCAGTGCTTTTCTTTTAATCAGTGCAGTTAAAAGAAAAAGTCCTATGAATGGAACATAAAAAAATTAATGTCACTTTTAGAATCTTAACATCTTTTTGTGATTCTGTGTATTTTATCATTTGTGATTTACCTATGAAACTTTAAGATCTGTACTGCTTTACAACTTCTGCATTTATTCTGTTTAAATCATTATATTCCCTTTTTAATGGAGAAAGAAACATGAAGTTGCTTGAATTGTTGTTTATTGAATTTAGAATTTCACAATAGCTTCTTAGAGTTATCAAATGACTGAAATAATTCCTTTCAACTATATTGTTTTTTAGCTTAAAATGACATTAAATATTTTGATGATCTTGGGAGGAGGGAGAAGCTTTATTTTTCACAGCAGAAAAATGTACTCTTTTTGTACACGATTAAAGGTTATGATGACTAGATTATTTAGAAAACAGGAAAACCACAAAAGTTGTTGCAAGAACAGTTTCTTGCTTCTTTTCCAAGATTTATTTTTTTTTTAATGGATGGTGAGAAATTATTCTTGCCAAAGGTTTTATTTCCCTAAACTCTGTTGTATTCCAAAGAAGTAATTAATTTATGGAATAGATATGGTTGCATTTTATTGTGGTCATCCTTGCTATCATATAAAAGTTTTTTTATATGATAAAAGTTTTTTAATGCTACAAGTGATTTATTATCCTTTAACTCACCAGACAACAGCAGTAACGTTCAAGTTGCAAGATGTTTGTTTTCAGCAGAGACCGCTGGAGGCTACTAAGTTTACCAAGGCAAGAAATGCTTTCTGAATCTCTTAATTATAGATGAGAGCATCTCTTTTCATAAAATTAGAGATGGCTTACCAGTTACTGTAATTAGTATAGGCATGTGCAGTTTTATTATTGTTTGAAGAAGTCCTCTTTTCTTTCCCTCCTCTCATTCATTCAGTTCAGTGTTGTCATAGGAGCATCTGATCTGGCATTCAACACAAGCAGTGAGGTCAGAATGAGCATCAAAGAAAAAGATGGCTGTTCTTAAAGCAGAAGACAGAAACTTTCTCCCTGGGGCAGATCCACTTCTGAAAGTTCCTTCCTTTCTTCTTCCCTCCATCTCCTCCCTATTAATAAGGAATGCTAAATAAACCATTACAGTATTACATTCAGATAATTTCTGTCAGGAAGGATGTGAAGCCTTAATTCAACATTTTTTTTTTACCATAATCTTTTTCAGTTTTTTTTTTTTTTTCACCAAATTGATGATTAGTTTATCCATTCAAAATTCAAAAATAATAAAAATTATGCCAACATTCAGAAGGAATAGGCTTACTGCAGCATGGTTAGGAGGACAGATTACATCACGACAGTCCCTTCTGACCATAGAATTAAGGTTTCATTACAGAAAGCATAATAGATATTGCTCAGACTATTGGTCTCTCTCTTTCCATGACACAATGCAATCAGTATCAATGTTTAAGTTTCTTTTGTTTCTTCTTGTTTCCCTAAGGATTCTCTGTCTGCAGCACTCTACTCACATTTAATGTTTATACATTCTTCTCTGCTTGGATACCTGGTATCCCTTTTAGGATAATGGATCTCTTGCAATCAAGTCACATCAGACCACCCAGACAGCTCCTTCTCCTCAAATCTACGTCCTCCCAATTGTCTATTATGTTTTGTTAGAGCCCTCCAGCTTGCATTTCATGGGATGAACTATCATACTTTCAGATAATTTTTAACTATTATTCAGATGACACTTTTTTACCTTAACTTTTTACTAAAGTATGCTTAAATAATAATTGTTTGTATATTTAGAGCTAATTTATCTTTTAATTTGCTAATTTATTCCTTGAAAAATAAATAGTATATGCAATACTGTTTCTTATTTTATATGTGCCTTATAATAGGCAAAGATTTGTGCATGCCTCATGAAAACCACCTAGAGTGAGTTATAATCTATATTGTTGTGATTTACAGTTCCATTTTCATGAGAATTAGGGGGAAGCTCCATGTAGTTGTAACGTGTTTACAAGATACAGATGAGCACCATAGGATTTTCATATGATTCTGTTCTTACACTTGCCTTAATCTCTGTGATTGCATGACAGAGGCATTTTTAAAAATATGCTTTGAAGGTTAATTTACATGATTTACAATCTCCAGATTTAAACTTTTTTTGCTAATGGACTAATACATTAAAAATCTCCAAGTATAGCACTTGGTGCCTTGAAAAGTGACTTAAAAAGCTCACCAAACTGCTGATATAATGCCTTTTGTTCACAGTGTTTAAAGGTTTGCAGCTGAATGAAAAGCAATTCTAAAGTGTGCACATCACTTATCTGTGGACTGTGCCTCTCTTCTTCCACAAATATGTATAAATAAGGAATAGATGGCTCTGGTATCGTATATTGGATTTATGCCAGTGCCAGCATAAGTGAATGTGGATTCATGATTAGTTCTGCAGCAACAAAAACTGTTGAGTTGACAAATGTGTTGCCTAATTGAGATTGCTTTATTATTAAGTACATTATTTGTTATATTGTAATTCAATTGCTCTCGGATCTTCAACAGGCCCCATTGTGTTAAATCCTGACCTGATTTAGAGAGGTGTTTAAAGTTAAAAGTAGTTGAGAGCTGAATTTTTCATTGCAAAAGAGATTTAGGGTAATATTCTGTTATTTTTCACTGCAAGAAATACAAAAAACAAACCCAGAAAAGTGTGTCAAAAATGCTTAGCTATTCCCTCTCACTTTAAATTTCAATTTCTTAAAAAAACCAAAACACAAAACAACATTGTACAACAAGAAGTATTTTGTTCTAGATCTATGTTTTAGAAATATCACAACTGTTTATTCTGTGCTATATTAAAAAAAAAAAAATTACCCTTGAAGGCACATAGGGTTTTTTTTTGTTTATTTGTGTTTTTACCTTTCTATGTTTGTTGAAGGAATAAAATACTAGATTTATTGTTGGAGGTAGAGAAATAATTTTCCTAAAATTTGTGAAAATATTTTATTGTGCATTTAACTGTATGAAATGTGCAGTAAAAGTTGTTGGAAATAATATTATATTTTCAGTGTTATATGCAGTGTACACTGATTGCTCAGAAATAAAAATTTTGTAGGAATTAGCTTATAAAAATAATCAGAGGTTAAAATATAAAAATCCATGGGTTTATAGGATTATAAAGAAGTAGAAACATGAAAACAAAAATAAAATAGTGTGTGACAAAGATGAGTGACAAAAACAAGCTCATGATATTGTTAAAGGCTGCAAAAAATTTTAAGGCAAAAAATTTTCTACATACAATATACAGCAGTGTCTTTTGGGACACCATAATAAAATAGAATAAGCAATCATGAAAAGGTTTGTGACTCCATGAGCATATTTTCAGCAGGTAGAAATTCCATAGCTCATTAATCAGTCATTAATGGAATAGATTGAAATATCTTCTTTTTAACAGATGCCAGAATAGATGAGGGAAGAAGTCTTCTCTGATGACTCAGCTAAGTATCATTGCCTTGATTCTTCTGAGTGCATCTTATATCCTTCAAGGCTTATTAACTGCCTCATCATGAGCTGAAACAGTTTCTAATACTATAGCATGATTTGTGCTGCCTGAAACACAACTCTAAATTGTGATGTCCGTTGAAATGTGCATTAAAATGGAACTAGAACTCAATGAACCCCCTGAGAGTCTTTCTGTTAGTTTCAGTGTGCTTCAGACTGGATACGCGTTTATCTCTGCATATCAGCAGAGAATATGCTCTTACAATAGCATCATTACTGTGAAGGAAGAATGGCCCAGAAGTTAGAGAATAAGCTTGGGATTCAATTGCCACAACTTCTACTCATTTTTTTCACTACCTTTCTGTGTTACTCAGGATTTTTTCTAGCAAAGGAGACAGTGACCCAGCCCAGCCACCGCTACTTCTGGAGCTCCAGGGTTGCTTCATAGGCACACTAACTTTTCCAAGTGGAAAAGCTAACATGGTCCATTTATTTACCTCTCAGGCTAAAACCCAACTAGAAGAGGAAATGTCCAAATCATTTACATTGCCTAAAATGTACTGGCCATCTTATCAGATGAAAAAGGCCAAGGAGCCTATTACACAAAGTCCTGATTATACAACCATTAGTGTATTTGCCAAATAATTAGAATACAACATAACCAGAATGAGACAACTTTTGTCATGTGAAAAATGTACCTGTGTGTTACATGATTCCAATGGACATACACACTCATACCCTCCGGACTGATGTGCATGTAGCTGAAGGGTTAGGTGCAGCTGAATAACATAACAGATGCACATCCAAAATGCCGTTGTAGATGTACTTTGTGTCAAGGAAAGAGGCAGGAGTTGAAGCTCGCTCTTTTTTCTCATGTTGCCTTTTGGTTCACTTAAGCACATAAATAACTGCCCAGTTTTCTGGCTTTTCTCACCCCAGCTCCCTTCAGCCACTAACTCTACCCGTGCATTGAATAGGCAACCATAGTATTCCAACCTCAGTGGCTGGACAGGGTGAAAACACCTCAGTCTTACACCAGCAATGTCATGGGTTTGGTAACTTTTTATTTCACAGGCATTCACTCAGGCAACATTTGTTAATGTGAGGTGGTGAAATGGAAGCTGTATTTAGTACATTTGGCATATATACTTTTATTCTTTAAGTTTAAATGTTGGCTTCCAAGCACTAAGGGGAAAAAAAAAAAAGAAAAAAAGAACAAATGTTCAATGAACTTGTCAGAGACATAGATATAAATTATGTTACCACTAATTATAGTGTACACTACCCACACAGAGCTTGGAATATTAATCTCCAAGACGCTCAATTTACATTTATTGCTTGTGAAAAACCAAGCAGATACATAGAAAAAAACATAAATAACCTTGTTGTTCCATTGCAAGCTGTCAATCAAGTCAAAGCTTGATAGTGACATATAAATCCACCTAACAAGAGAAATCAAAAAGATTTTATATGTGTAACATATAAGCAAGTCACCGAGGACTAACTGGAGTCTCTCTACTGCACCTAAATTGAGCTCTTTAAGCTTCTGCTGCCAGATACATTCTTATCACAGCTATCATTTTTAATGCAATGAAGAAATCCAGCTTCAATCTGTTTGACAGGAAAATAGATTTATTATAACAGAGTAGTTGGAGAGAAAACTCTTAAAATATGGTTCAGAATGAAGTTTGCACTTTAGCTGATTTGTCAATAATTATAAAATTACTGATTAGTATAAGATGTGGGCTGCATTGCCTTGTTGCCCAAATACTTGGTAGTAAAAAGAAGAAAAAAAAGTCTTTTTTTTCATATCCATCATACTTTTGACAGCCTAGCTGATGATTAATGAAAGGTTCACACAGGGATATCTCTTTACAATTACAAGCAGCAAAACACAGAACAGCAGTTATGGAAGAGATTGACTGGCTTGTGTAATGGCAACCATGTTCCACAAGATCTTCCTTGCCAGTTACTTAAAGACACACATACTAGATTATTTATCAGGCATTGCTGTTGGTATTATTTTCTAACACTATAATATTATGCCATGCTCTCATTTCCTTTCAAATCACTGGATTCTTTTCATTAATTTCAATGGGATTTTAGTAGCTCCTTTAATAAAGAAGGTGACTAATATGATCACCTTTCCGGTCACTGATTTTAATTCCTTCTCAGATGGTAGTGATGAATACTTTCATTATTAAATTGACTGGAATGTCAGAAGCAAAGTCTATAACAAACCAGTATGATGTGAGAAGCCAAGCCAAAGAAGCCTTCTCAAGGATCCTTGCAACTGCTGCAGTTCTGTCTTCTCCCTTCTTCGTCTGTCTGTCCCCCAAGTCTTCACCCAGTCAAAGCTCCTCACCTCCCTGTATGTATGTCACCCCTTTGGAGATGGCTAGGTTCAACTCAGAAGTGAGCCGGGGTGACACAGGCTTGAAAAATGAAGAAATTAGTCTTGTTCCTGAGTCCACTCTGAGGCACTCTGAGCTCAGAGTTGTGTGCTCTGTAGGAGACAAACTGGGCCTTTCTTTTCAGTTTACGTATTTCCCACTTAGGCTGTTGCCTGGTTGCAGTGAAACCAGGTCCAAAGCTCCTAACTTTCCACAGACAGCATGTAGAGAAGGGAGATGTCAGAATTTCAATTCTAGGTGCTATTCCAAGCACTGCTGCTGTTTTCCTCTTTCATTCCTGAAGTAAAAAGGGTAATGAACCATCTTTAAAAACATTTTAGTCCAGCTTCCACTGCCGGTGCCAGAACAAAGTTTCAAGGTTTGTAGTGGGAGATATTTTCTATTTTTGCTTTTCCTCTTTCACCATCTTTTATTTTTTTTTCCTTCTTCAGCTGCTTAATATCATCTTAGAAGACTTCCTGACTTACCTCTTGCCGTACTTTTATTACGTATTTTGTTTGTAGTATTTCAACAGATTTCCTGTTCCAATTCCTAATACTGTTCTACATCAGAGAATCTCACTGGAATTATCAAATATTTCATAACACGTGAGTCCAGGAATACAAGGCTATCCATGATTTCATTTTGAGCTCAATTTTGCTGAGAAAATACTGAAACTTTTGCTTCTGTTTCCTTTTGTTTAGATTGCTTCTTTTTATGTACCTTCAATTTTCTTAGAACTTTTAAAGATTATAGAATCCACAACTATCAAATAATCCCACTATAAAATGTATCATTCCATTTACAGAATTTATGGTCTCTCTATACTGTTCTTCATCAAGACAGACAAAACAATAAACTTCAGTTATCAAATAATGCTCCCTCCCCCACTTCCCATGAAAGCTTTTTCCTAAACAGATCAACATTTCAGGCTTCATATTTTCCACTTATTTTGTCACACATTCATTTATTCATTCATTTGATGCCTCCCTTCCATCACCACAAGTCCCTCTGTATGTTAACAACAGAATATTGTGGTTTGTCAGCTGATTTACTCCCTCAGTTGGTACAGAGAACCTCCAAGGTTAGCAAATATGACACAGGAATCATATGGGACTCTTTCCACCTGGATGAGCAGCTGGAGGCCATCCTGTAAACTCAGAGCACATCAAAGGTCACAGGGCACAAATGTGCAGGGAGTTAAGTCAAGTCCCTCACTGATACTATCATTTGGGTCAATTCAGTTGCTTAAACTTGTGCCTCTGGCCATTTAAGAGGGCCTAAGGTATGTTACCTGGTTTTCATCTGCCAGCACAGAATAGTACAGATGTCCATCAGCCTTTTTAACCTTGTAGCTGAGAAGCAGCCCATTACTCTGACATGTGGCAGAGCAAAGAAATAGAGGAGTTCACTGGTGCAACCATATCTTAAAAAATGGACTCACCCAAGGTAGCACTGCAGATGAATTTTGGTTTTGCTGTGAATGTTGACTAAATTACATTAAAAAAAAACCCAAAACTGCCTGAAGGATTGGAGCAGCCTTCAACTTCTTTACCTAAAGATTCTGATAACAATACATCATCGATCATGAGACCTCAGAGCCCCACTGTCGTGGTTATTACCTGAAACTTCTTTGTTCAGGACTCAGAGTGGTACAGACTGCATCCTTTTTGCTATTGTGTACATTGGGTAGTCCAAGACACTGACTGCATGTGTTTAGCAATTATTCCCTACCAAGCAATGCTTTGTAATCTCTCAGTCTTTATACTGAATAAAACCATTGTGCCATTTTCGGATCCCTGTGTATGCTATTAATTTATGTTTTCTGTAAAATGATCTGAACTTATATCCAGGGGAGATAAGTAAAACTGAAAAGCATTACTCTGCACGGAAGGGAGTGTTGTACTTTTTTGGATGGCAGGGTTGTTTCCATTATAATTCATTAACTTCAGCAAAGAGGGTTTTCAGCTGTGAAGGGAATACACATTCTGCTGCTGAGACCCTGATTTCATCTGTGTACACACAAATATCTACTGGCTGCATGCACGCATGTGTACTTACATACTCATGCCTCTGAGCATATATACAAACATATATTTGGATGTTTCAAAAGCAGCAAATAACTGTGGATATAAATACATACACAGTGAATTTAGTATTTAATCATGAAATACTTAAGGCTTTAACAAACACCATTAGCAGCACCCTAAGATCTCAGTTTTTATTGCAATAAGTAAAATTATGTTTTTCACACAGTTAAGGACAGAAACCTGAAATAGTTCCTCCCCATATTTCAGATGCCATGACACAAAATGAAAAAAGAAAACCAAACCCAAAATCAAACGGCCAAAGGGCCAAACATCTTCTTCATAAAGGTAACAGAATATAATCTAATGCTATGACATTGAGGAAGGGGGAAATAGATGACTAACGACTTTTAAGCCTTGGAGTTAGTAATACTGACAATCATTGGAGAGGAAATGACATCATTACCTGCATGACCAAGTTGCAGCAAACCTATAATACAACATAGTATTAATAATAGACCAAATTTTATTTCCCAGACCCCTTGATATGACAAAAGATAATAATGCAAAAAGCAAATACTAACACCATAATTCAATGATGGGGGACAAATTCCAAGGGCCAGTGAATAAACCAGGTTTTGCAGAAATATCCATGCAAGACAAACCAGAGCCAAATTTATATTTTGTTTACATTTGCAGTGGGTTATCCTTGGGTAGCAGCCACATCCAACTCAGCTGCTCACTGACTCCTCCTCCTTCTTTGGCAGGACAGTAGGGAATAAATAGGAAGACCAGAAACGAGGAAGTTTGTGGTTGATATAAAGAGTTTGTTTACCCATTACTGCTGTGGGCAAAACAGACTCAATTTGGGGAAAATGAACATACTGCGAATTAAAATAAATATTTAATTATGGATTTAGGTAACAGAAACAAAAATGGGGACTTTGTGGCCAGTAGACAGAGGATTCTCACGGCTGCCACTTCCTCATCATGCTTTTCCTCTGTTCAGATGTGGGCTCGCCATAGGCTGCAGTATTCATCTGCTCTGGTGTGGGTCCTTCCAAAGGTTGCAGGGAATACTTTCCTCCTCTGCCCTTGGCCGTGGTTTTCCCTCTGCTGTTTCTCAGTTTGTTTCCTCCCGTTTTACCTGTGCATAGTATTTGTCCCCACAGAGTAATCCCCTGTGCAGGCCCTCGCTGACAGCACCTCACCAGCTACAATCAGTACAGAATTTTAAGGGACTGTTCTTAATTAGATACCTCCTATCAGTAATAAATTGTTGTCAGGCTTTCCTTTTACTATGGCCTCTAAATTCTGCATTTTTAATTTATGACATTTGCTAACTGTAACTTTTCTCAGACACTATGAACCCACTCTTGATGAAATAACCAATATCACTGTCTTTTAGTAGTTGATAATTTACTGTGACAACAGAAATTTTGTGGATAAATAGACAGATACAGAAGAAAAAATATTTGTTAGAGGAACTGAAACAAACAAACAAACAAACAAACAAGCAAACCTCTATAAGACATTTGTTTTGGAGTAAATGCAACATTAGCATCATTGCACCAGTCTAAAAGAATTGTTTTGTGTTTGCGTGATGAAGAAATGGGGGCAGAGAGAAATCACTGTCTACTGGCCACAACCTCCCCATTTTTACTTCCTGTTACCTGAATCAATAATGAACTATTTTTTTTTTTAAATCTAGTTTAAAGAGTTTACCCTATTCTGTTCAGCATGCTGTAGTGCATTAGCACTGCCACTAGCATAAATGGGTACTATCTTAATATTTTAACATTATAGTGGAGTATTTCTGTTGAAAATTATGATTGGTACCTATTCCTGCTCAGATCAAAAAGAACTATCAAGTACAGAGAATTCCAGTGAGTCACAGCTTCTCCTACATGAGCCATAAGTGCAGGAGCACAGCTCAGTACAATTCTATGGTTAATGACTTGCTTTACCATTTGTGAAATAGTCATCAGGAAATCAGGAAAATAATATTTATTATTAGCTGCTTTTGTGTTCCACCTACAGTTACAGTATGTGAATATGGAATGATCTATAGAAATCAAGTTTTTAAAGAACACTTTGAAGGATACTATTAAATGTTATAATATTTAGTCACAACTGCAGGCATTGCATTTAAACTTTCATGTTTTGTCCCTTTTCATTTGCAAATGCCATCCCACCCAGGATTCAGTGCTGTGGTATGGTACTTCTCTTAACCACAAAAAATTACATAATAAATGTAAGGGGGAAAATTTCATTATGTAGTTATTCTTTCTAGAAAATATTTTCATAAGTGTATAAGTTTGACTTAATTAATTTTATATAATATTAAATGAAAGGGCACAGCTGTGAAAAATATCACACAATCGTCATAATAAAACATTGTTTACCAAGTAAATGCAAAATATTAGCACAGAAGCTATTGCTACCTGTTTGCTGTGTCTAATTATTTGGGTTATATAGACCCAGGTTCATGAGGGCCTCGTGTGTTGTAGAAGCTGTTCCTTTCTACATAAAATGTAGTATAACTTGCTTTAATTAGAAACAGATTGAGCTCTCCTGTCTAATGGTGACAATAACTGGTACAAAGGGAACTAAGTTACACCAACTTCCAAATAAGTTTTACTTCTAAACTTGGCTTTGATGTCTTCTCACTGTCACTGATAAATACTCTGAAAAGTGGGGTTTTTTTTGGAAATAAAAGTTTCTCAGTAAATTGGTACAGACGGCTCTATCAGAACCTAATTATGACTGTGGAGCCAGAAAATAGATTGCATTTCCCATACATTATTAATGCTCTTCAAATCCCCATTTGTCATGTTCAAGGTTATGTAGAGATGACATTCAAGGAACCCAAACTCCTGGCTAAACTCATTTCAACAATCTGAGTCCTTTATTACACCGTCTTCTTAAGCTCTTGGATAATATTAAAACTATAGCATCCCTCTCATGGGATTGTACAGAAACCATAAATAAATTATTGATGACAAAAATTAAGTTCAATACAATAAGAAATAATTTCATTAACAGGTTTTCCTTATATAATAGATATGCAAATGTGTGTATAGAGAAAGAATTAATTTTGTAGGACCAGCTGATGTTTACTACATGGACATGTAAGCAATTAGGCACATTAAGACCTGTAACTAGTACAGAGTTACATTAATAGAAGGTGATACAAAATATTATTAGTACATGCACATTGATTCTGAGAATTTTTAATAGAAGAAATCACAGTTCAAGTGGTTACCATAAAATATATATGTGTTTTTTACTGCTAGAAGCACAAAGGAAATCAAATTGTACGCACTTACTTAATTCTGAGTACTTGTAAAGTAAGACTAGCTTTGAGTAAAATAAGTCTTAGGCTTTCAGTGTTCTTTCAGCTATTTATTCTAATAATCAAAAAAAAAAGACAGAATACAAAAGTCAAATGAAATTATGTGAAATTGTCATACTATCCATACTTAGTTTGGTGATGGATTAAACAATATTGCAGAAGTCTGTGATGTTTCAGCTTTTTTATTGTGTTTTGGTACTTCAGTAGAGAAAGGTACTCTGTTTTATTTCAGCTTAAGTAAACAGCAATTTCTAATGGAAAAAGTCAGCATTCACAGTTATCTGTGATGAAAGATGAGAAAAAATGTATTATGAATGCAGTAGAAACCTAAAACATCTGAAAAATATAAAGCTTCTCCCATTCTATTCCCCACTGTTTATACTTGCTGAAGCTATAAACCACTTATTAGAAAAAAAAACTGTAGAGCAAATTAAATACTGGTACGTAGCTGTTGGTGACTTACCACAGAGTTATCCCAAGAATGGCTACTTAAACTTTTATAGTGTCTTATCATGCCGAGCCATCTTACAGTACTTTACAATATTACATTAAAATTGAAGGTTAATCCATTTTGCAGATTTACTGTTCAGATAAAATGAGATAAAATCCAAGGGACCAAATTCAACATGCTTGCAACTTCTGTCCTCTCTGCAGTTACACAGCTGATAACTACTCCACAGAAAGCCAATATGTCATATTCTTAGATCTAAAAAGGCACTTGCAAGCTAGTGCAAATTTAAAAAAGCAAAAAAAGCCATTTATTAGCCTGTCTTTTTCAGTAATCTCCTTGCTATTATTTCAGATACTTGGATTTAAGTAGGAGTTTATTATTATTCTCTCATACCATGATTCTTTATCTTGATACTGCTGAGAAGTTGTTACTCTTCCAATATGGGCGTGTGTGTGTTTTTGAAGGAGACACTATGCCATCATCTCTTGCTGATCTAAATATGATGTGGAAATAAACAATATTAAACATCCTCATGATACTGAGGAGTTTGCTAAGAAGAATTAAACCTATATTTAAACAAACTATCTTGAACGGTTAGAAAACGTATGAATCTGCATCAACACATTTGTGAAAACTGCAAGCATCAAAAAGAATAAGGATATGATAGTACTTAATTGTAACGCATAGTTATCTACCTGCTCTAATCGTATAAGTAAATGTCAAAATACAATATAAATTTGACATGTATTTACTCTAAGTTTCCTTAAATGGTATTTTCAGGGTGATAACTTATAAATGATCTTATTTTATAAACAAAGTAGTTTATATCCCAACTCCCACTTGGAAAACAAATACACTGTCATAAGCACAAACAATCCTAGACTGAAAAGCTATCCATAGGCAGTAAAATAGCCTAAACATACTGCGAAAAGGAGTCAAAACTGAAGAAGGATCATAAAGACTTAAAAAAAAAAAAAAAATCTGAAAACAAACAGTAAAAATGTGCTTACACAGAAATTTACTAAAGTGTTGTCTCCCTAGAATTTATGTGTTATCTGAAGATCTTGAAACCAGGCTGATACTTAAAAAGTGTCTCTCCAAATACGATACTGCAACTCTGTTCCAATGCAGAGCTCTTTAGCTCATGGTTTGAAGGGCTTTGAAGTCAGCTGAGTGTGTTCTTGTGTCGATCTCCAGGATGCTCACGAAATGTCAGTTGTCACATAATGGATGCATTTTGGGGTGGGAAAGTGAGGGGAAATGCAGCCTTATCTGAGGTCTTCATAGCAGAGAAACATGGACCCCTGGAGTGACCATATGCCACATATTTTTGCTGTGTCTGCTCCACTGAAAACATAACCAAAAAGCANACCATATGCCACATATTTTTGCTGTGTCTGCTCCACTGAAAACATAATCAAAAAGCAAATAATATAGTCTGAGTGACTTTTCTGTCCTTGACTCTATGAAGTATACCAGTCTTTACCCCAAATCAGGTGAAAAACTCACCTTTCTCAGTTTCAGGGACATCCTCAAGTTTCAGTATTATACTGTAGCAGAAACAGATCCGTTTTTATTTGGATACTGCTAAAGATTTTTTGGTGACCAAATTTTAGTGATATATTCCTTCTTCTCACAAATTTTGGTGGTAAATTATTGCTGCTGAATTTTGTCTCATGCATTGTTTGGTACAAGTTAATATTTTTCATTCAGCCTGGCCTCACCATTTGAAAAGTAGGAATCACAGGTTTCTTTGAAGTTGTGCCTTCTTCACCTTTTTCTACAAATCATTTCCTCATACATCTACAGTATTTAATACTAATTTAATGTAGCATGATATGTTGCCATGTAACGTTTAGCCTGTGTGAATATTTAAGAAACATAAAAGAGACTCACAATGACATGGGGATGACTGGAAAAACAAAGAATATCAAAGAAGCAGTGGATGAATTATTTTGCTATTGTACTCAGTCTACTTTTTTTCTCAGCTGGGAAAATGATATGAAGTTGCAATGCCTTCTCCTTTTTTCATGTTCCTGACTTTCTTAGGCAGCAGGAGCATGGCTGTGGAACTCAGGTGCTTATGATTATCTGCCAACAGCATGCAGTTAATTTACTATATTTTTATATACATATGAACATGTATGCAGAGACACAAATATATACATATTCCTGTTTTTCAGCCCTGAGAGGTTAGCAGAATTCAAGGGGTTTTAAGGATTTTAGAATATCTCACCATCAAATGTTAACTTGAGCAAATAGGAAATGGAAAAAGACTCATGAACACTGGCAGAAAGGGAGGACATGCAACACAATGATATCAAGTAGCAATTTCATCCATCCTTTTCTCACTCTCACTTTCTTGTCTTCAAGAGTTGTCTAACTGGGCTAAACCACTGAATTCTGGGCTAAGACCACTGACATCTAATTTGAAATGCTTCACTAAAATAAATATTCTTGCCTTTTTGGATTCCCTGGGCTACATGGAAGTTGAAAGACATTCTTATGAAGCAGTTGAAAGAAAGGTTCTTGATTTCATTTCAAGATATATGGGATGAAGGGCAGCTCAAAGTGGGCCATCATATCCCATATACATATGTATAGGACTTCGCTAGTTATCTCAGAATCTAGCTGTTTCTTAAAATAATGAGTAATGAGTGGAAAGACAGTGGGTACAGAAGGTATCCATGAGGAAAGAAAATGTGATGACAAAGCGAGAGGCAAAGTGGAAGTATTCCAATATACAATATTCCAAATGAATGAGTCAATCATTTTTGAAAAGTATTACCGATCTTGATTCTGATATTGTATTTATTGTTTAAATTGTTCTTCATTCATTTAAGTGCAAGTGAAGCATCACAGTCATTACCCATCTAAATAAGGTCTCCATGAGATTTTCATACTATCTGTCACTTTATAACTCTTGCAATAGAATCTGTTTCAATAACAATATTGCTTTTATTACTTGGCTATGTGTGTGACTCCTGTTACATTGAACATTAGTTAAATTAAGTGCCTTTTATTTAATATCTTATGTGTATTGGATTTTTTTTTTTGCTTCTGGTGAGTTTTACAGTTTCTATAGATTGTCATAGTGTAGTATGCATTAAACTTGACAAAAAAGACAGAATCTATGATTCTAGAATTCTAAATGGCTTGAATAAGTCAATTGGCATTTTTCTCAGTAATTTCCATCTGCTAAGAGGGAAGTTTTTAAACATCTGAATTATTTGAATGATACCAAGAAGCATGAAGAAAAAATATATCACAGAAGATTATTTTTTTCTTTCAACTTCATAATTGTAATATTATCATTGACTTTTTTTCGTACGTGTCACCACTGCTGATTGATATGACTCTGTGTGTGACAAAATAGCTGGGGAAGGCATTATTTAATGTTTCTGTGAACCCTTTGGACCTGCACAGAGGTAAATCTAGAGATTATCTTGGAGTAACTTAGAAACCTTGAGAAACTGATTTATCTACCTGAAAGATGAGAGGTCATGGGAAGATTTCAAACATGTTCTGTTCCATTCCAGCAAAGATCAAGGCATCTGAGAAGAGCCTCACATAAACGATTTTCTTCCTCCACTGTCCATAGTAGAATAAAAAATGACACCTTATCTCCTACTTCAGGATACCAATATACATAACTTTCCAGTTAAACACGTATAGATGTAAATTTTAGTGCTGTAAAATAAACACAGTATAAGCCACCTTAATATCCTGCTACTGTAACAAATACATTAGTGCTAGAGTTCATGACAAGTGTTAACTTAAACGGGAAAGAATTTCTCTCCTTCAAGAAAGTTGAATATGGCAATCCAAAAAGTCAAATTTGCAGAACCTGATGTTAGACTCAGTCATAAAAAATATTTCTCTCCTGTCCCCTTATGTCCTCTGTCTGATTCTGTGAAGTGCACTAAAATCGCTGGAATACTGAATACAGGCTGGGTGAAAAGGATAGTACCATTTTATCTAAAAGACTGAGTGAGATTTTACGGATTATATAGTGAGCCCTGTTAAATGACTTTAGTGTAATGAAGTAATTTTAGCACCTTTTCCTTTTTTTCCTGCCCACAAAAAAAAATTGCTTTCAGTCTTAATATGTGCTTCTCAAGCACAAGCCAGACCCTAATAGACTGCTTACCAGCTCGTTTGCTCACTTTCAAGCTTTCCTGCTTAATTAATGATCAACTTTTTAAGAAATATTTCTTAAATTATAAAACCTTGAACAAATACTTAGTCTTTGTGTCCAAAAATGAGCATCCACATTCCATGTTTTGGCATTCTGATCTCCTGAATTAGTGAATGCATGCAGCTCCCAGGTATTCAATATGAATAATTTAATTTATATTTGCTGCCCTGTGAATCATCATGACAAAGAACAACCTCAAATATTCAGTGGATGATGGGTAGCTATTAGTGAACGGTAAATGTCATTAGTTTCTCTCATTAAATTATCTGGAACTAATGTGAAAACAAAGCAAAACAAAATACCTGTTGTTTTGTTATTGTTTAGCTGCCTGGTTTGTTTGTTTGTTTGCTTTTATTTTCAAATAATATGCCAATTCTTTTAGCTTTATAATGTCTGAAAAAGATTTTTACATACTTTAATTTTTTTAATGTATTTTGGAATTTATTCTAGAGGAAAAACTGTAAAATTATGATCATTTTGGCCCTATTATAGTTTCCTAGAGACTAAGTACAGCTGAGAACCCTTAGGTTGTTTACACAGCTGTGATATTCTAAACACTCTGGCAAGCATATCTTTTTGGGTATGTTGGTGAAAAACTAAAAACTTACCATTCCAGTGCACCTAATAAACCTCCCCTTCACATCCTACTCCTCTATTTTTCTTCCCATCCATCTCCTCTCTGGCCTCTCCATTTTTCTGAATGGCAGCCTTAATTCAGTGTTCAAGGCTGAGTGGTGCCAATTCCCGTACTCCATCTTGTCCAGTCTTCTACATTTTGTTTTTTCCTATGGGATTTTTTAATCATAAAACCATAGACCGGATCTCTATGCACGCTTGATATAAGTAAGTATGCTTTTAGCTCACCTAATTGTTCTTTAGAATATATGACACAAAGTTTAGTGTTTGGTATATTTTAGGAAGCACTTTGTAGCTAAAATATACTCGGGAGATTGCTATTTAAATGACAAGATAACTGCTTATTAAATGATGCAGCTATTTTAAGATCAGAAGATTAGTCACTTTTTTTTTTTTAATCTTCTCTCAAAACTTTAAGTGGTAGTTTTCTCCTTTCATAATTTAGGCATTTTTTTTTCCTGTGGAATCAATATGAAAAGAGCAAGATTTTCTGGATTAAAGCTCACTACTGCTTTAGTGAAAATTTTATTTCTTTCCTTGAGTAATTTCCCTGACCTGCTTTCTATTCCATTTTTTATTTATATAGAATAAGACATTTGTTATTTCTCAATTTAAATTGCTTTTTATCCATGCAGGACAAATTAAAATGGAACTCTTAAGGGAATCATATCATCTTGATTACCATACTAAAATAGAGGCAGGTTCCACCAGTACTGCTCACTGACCTGTGTCTGCAAGTTCTTATTTCAAATTCCAGCTCTGTAAGTGACTTTGGGCTACTTAGTTAACCTCTGTGTACTTTCCCTCTAAGAATTACTTATCTTTCTTTGAGTTTTGCAAAAGATCTGCTTTTTCTTTTGTTTGTTTTGTAAACACAAACCAACTCCAAACTGTGTTTATGATCGAAATCATAAAATCTGAAGATCTCATATGATGATGATGTTCCTACTTCTTGAACTATTGCAATTTTCCATAAGATATGCATGAAAGGGACAAACAAACAATTGTAAGAGTTTTCCCTTTAGGCTGTAGATCCAGAAAGGCTGGAAAGGCTACCATGAGCACTGGGAGTTGCCTGGGTTCTTCTTCATCTTTTTCATCACAGCCCGTGGCAACCAGTCTCTGCCACTGAACAAAGGTCTGAGCAAAGAGTAAAAGTGGAAAAACAGACAACTCAGGAGACTAATGTGAAGAATGTCCTTGTCTACTCCATCCACAGTCTTACTTCCTCCAGGCTACTGTTAAATTTCTTTTACCTCAAACACTATACTGTATTTCATTCAGCATTCAAATCTACTGCTATTTGTAATGGGCCATAAATGTCATAAATGAATGTTATTCACCCAGGGAAAGCTATGTTTTTCCCTTTAAATATATAGCATATATAAAGAAATACCTCTGCCTAGAAATGAAACAGAAAGATTGGGGTGAGGAGAAATAAAGGATCAGAGACAGGAAGTAACTTTCTGATGGTAAAAATAGGTTTTACCACGTTAATGACTATGACTATCGATCCATGGAAGCAATGGGACCATCCTTACCCACCTAATATTATCCTGCTTTAAGACCATACACAATCATATTAAAATATGTAACTAAAAGTAGTAGATAAGCATTTTGTAGCTCTGGAATGGAACAGCCAGATTGAATGAGATGTAAGTATTTTACATAAGTATGTGGGAAAATTTTTTCCACTAAAGGATAAAGAACAACAAATGTAGTTGAACTTAGGAGACACACATGACAGCAAAGAACAAGATATAAGTAAGAGAAAGCAAACAGACAGGACCTCCTGTGCAGGTGACAGGCAAAAGATTAAAAAAAAAACAACAAAACAAAACAAACCCCAAACCAAACAGATAAGCAAATGAGGAGCAAATGAGAACTTCCCTTTTGGGAGGGAGGCAATAACATGAAAGGAACAAATATAAATGAGGAAAATCAAGTAAGAGAGAGGACAGAATTCTGACAGAAAAACCTCATCCTCAGTGACTAAAGATCATCAAGGGCAGTTCCCAGCTGCACTGACTATATAGAATTAACCCAGTGGTATTGCATACCCACAACTAACTCGGGGCATAAATGTAAAGACTAGGAGCTTTGTATTGGTGGAGAAGGTCACTGACAACAGTAAGAGTTTACTATTACCACATGTGTTCCATTAATGAATAAATTTAGAAAAGTTTTGTTTTGATGTTAGAGCCCTGCTTGATGCATCGGTCTCCTAAACACTCCTCTCACAGGAATCTGCAATTGCCTAATATATATATGTACATATATTCTATACACACACACACACATGCTAATATAAAAATGTTCAGTTACAACAGAGGAATCTGTAGAGGTTTACTTCTGAGATAAATATCTCAAGTTAGCAATGCAATTTTTCTCTTGCTCTTTCAACTACAGAGCCATTCTGGGCAAATGGCCATTTCACTTCTTTTTTCACCTTCCTCTTTGGGATTTCACGTTATTTCTCCTTAGTTTACTGAATTATTTTAACTTAGTGATACAAAAACTATCTGTATTCCAAAAACTTACTTAACTATGTGAGCCATTAGAGTGAGAGCTGGTTGAATGTCTCACAAGATGTACAACTATCAATTGTATATGCGTGTCTGTGCTTAATTTTCTAAAAATATCAGCATCAAGGGAATTGTGAACAACTTAGACACCTTTTATCTCTTTGTCTATTTATTATTTTTTAAGATATATACATGCTCTTTGACCATTAAGTTTTCATTCTTTAACACAGCAGAGGATAGAACTCATTAATCATACGACAGGCTGGGGAACTACAGTTATAACTCTCAAGTTTCAGAGTAGTAAACAGAAAATGTTATCTTTAATAGAGAAACAAATTTAGTCAGTCAATGAAAAGCTATCTTCATTGTTTTCTATTAAAGATCACACTCTGCTTTTGATTCAGTAACTGATCTGCTAGTTGCTTCTCCTATAGAAAACTAAAATAATACAATTGTTAAAATATTCAGTATGCTAAACATCTACTTAGTAGCTAAGATTTACATTGTGCAAATGAGAATGCTTATTATTTATTTAATTCAAACTACGATTGGTCTTGTATTAGAAAGTAGAACTTTTGATACTTTTCTTTTGATTTTGATAGAAATAGAAGTTTTGATGCAAAGTACATTTGAACCATGGAGTGATATGCAGAATTCCTCATAGCAATATATATTAATACTAATTGAGATTGAACTGGTTTTAGCTGGGACAGAGTTAATTTTCTTCATAGCAGCTGGCATGGTGCTTTGTTTTGCAATCTCTTGGAAACTTTGTTTCGTTTGTCACCAAAACACTGTTAACAACACACCCATGTTTTCATTATTGCTGAAGAGTGTTTACACAGTGTCAAGGCCTGTTCTACTTCTCACAATTCCTCACCAGGGAGTCGGCTGGGGGAGGACAAAAAAGTTGGAAGGGGACAGCTGACCCCAAGTGACCAAAGGGACTTCCCATACCATATGACATCATGCTCATCAATAAAAACTAGGGAGAAAATTTGCCAGGGCTGGTGTTGCTCAGGCACTGGCTGGGCATCAGTTGGCTGGTGGTGAGCAGCTGGGGTTTTGCATCACTTCTTCTTAGTTTTCTTTTTCTTTGAAGAGAGGAGGTTAAACCACAACAAATTATCTAGATTCTGGGTGCCTTTCTGGCAAAAAAAAAAAAAAAGCAAAAAAAAAAAAAAGCTCAAATTGGTAAGAATGTAATTTAGTTGTTTTACTGTTAGCAGTGTGAAAGAAGGAAGGAGGCCTACAACAGGTGACTAGATCAGTCTATGCAATCTTAGAGCAATTAACCTGTAGACAATGATTATTTGATGGTGAACTGAAAAAAACAAAATTTCTTTACAATTAGCAATCTGTGTAAGTAATAACTCCTTAAAAAAAGAATCTGAAGTCTCTGACTCATTCCAATGTACCTCAGTACAACTTATTTTTAAAGGCTTTCTATCAGGAATCTTTTGTTTGTTGCATGATATGTTGTCAGACTACTGACTGATTAGTCTCTGACTTTTCAGCTTATCATCATTCTCTAACCCCAACTTCTCAAGCTTGTTTCTCATCACCAGGGATACAAACTAATTGGTTTAGTTGGCATAAACTAACTGTTTTCTTTCTCAAGGTCTGTTGTGCCCTGTCACCATATGACGGTGATGATCTCTTTTACCTGTTAAGTTAAGCCCCACATGTGATTGCTTTTATGGAGACATCTCAGTATCTTCAAATTCAAACACATACTTTGTTATGCAGGAGCTACAGTAACCGTTTATTCAGAATTAGAGACACTTAAACCCTAATTCATCATGTCAAGTGACTGAATATTTGCAAAAAACCCTGTTTAAAAAAGACAGCTGAAATTGCATTCAGAATGCTGCTGATGCTGAAACTAAGTTACATCTGAAATGGGAACGGGAAGTCATTTTGTTTATGCTACAATTTGGCTGGAAAGAAAACCCACAGCTGGTGCAACCCTAAACTTGGAGCAGTCTGAGATTCCCCACCATGACTTTGATGTCAAACAGACTCTGTCTTCATGTCTCTATAGCAAAGAGTGAATGAGGCAGGGCCAGCCTATTTATAGTCTTTGATATTTTCATGTGAGGTAAGTCAAACACGGGGAAGGCTATAGGGTTGCTGGCTAAAATAGGAAAGTCTCTGAAATATCTGCCATTCATAATTCCCATTTATTGAGGAAACTCTTAAATAGGGATTATAAACTAGATCATTAGTTTTGGCTTCAGTATTACCAGATGGCAAATGGTACTGTGGGAAAAATCTACCTCCCTCTGCAACTAGCAGAGTGATACCTAATTTTGTGAAAGATAGATCTTGAATGTCATGGTAATCTTCCCACTTATGACTTCCAGGTTGGAAATAAAAAGGCATCCTGAAAATGCGGTTCTTGGTATAAGATGCAGCAGATAATCTTCTTAAGCTTAACAGGATGCTGCGAAAAATTGCCTGCATGTTTTTCTCTCTATTCTATTGAATATAAAGAAGAATTTTTTCAATGGGACTGATGTTGGATACTTAAGACATTCCCATCTGAGGTGTCCTGGTTTGAGGTAAAACAGAAACAGACCTCCAGACAAACTGCATTATGTAATAATAAATAAATAAAAACATGTTTATCAGCAATAAAGTCAAAGCTTTCTCATGAATAAGGATTTAAACTCAGAAACAGTAACAGTAGATCCTCAGCAGAGGATAATATCTACTGAATCCAAGAATATTCAAAGCTAAATTCAAAATTTATTTTACCAATGTGGCTTTCCAAGAGTAATTTGGTTATATTTCTACATGTGTGTATCCATTTATATGTCTGTCTGTCTATCTATCTATCTACATATCCACATATTTATGCATGCAATCAACATTCAAGTGATTGCTTCCTCCAACGCAGTTGAAAGAACAGAGATAGATTCATATCGTAATTTCAGGAAGGAACTAATTTATAACTGGAGGAGGAACTGCCACAGCAAGTGACTAAGTAAGAGAGCAAGTATGTTATTGGAATAGGAGCAGTGAGCAACAGCTTAAGGTGGTTTTTTTGAACCAGAAAGCTAGCTTTGGGAGATCAAAGACAGAGGGTTACTAAGAAAAAAGGAACTCTGGGGAAAGTTTCTCTTTGTACTACCTTATATGCCATATAAAGACTTTTAGATGGTGTTTTTGATATAAATCACTGACAATAGGCATGGTTTACAGGCCAAATTAAAGGTATTAGTCTTCACCAACAGGTTGATCCACCATTAATGGAGAGCTTTAAACTAGGAACAACTGGGAAGGGAGATGATGACCAGCAATCAAGTGAGAAAGTGATAGACTGGGTTAGCAAGTTAAACGTGCAGTTACGTATGTTCTCAGAGTTCATCCCGTGAAAGTCTATAGATGATACAAAATTGGGAGCAGTGGCTGATACATCAGAGAATTGTGCCACCATTCAGAAGGACCTTGACAGGCTGAAGAAACAGAGCAAATGGAATCTCATGAAGTTCAGCAGACAGATATGCAAACTCCTGCACCTGAAGAATAAAAAGTCGGAGCACCAGAGCAAGCTGGGGTCTGGCTGTCTGGAAAATAGCTTGGCAAAACGGGACCTGGAGAGAAACATATAGAATGCTGTGTCCAGCGCTGGTCTCCTCAGTACAAGAGAGACATGCAGTTACTTGAGTGAGACCAGCAAAAGGCCGCAAATGTGATTAAGGGACTGGAGAACTCATCATTTGAGGAGAGGCTGGGAGAGCTGGGACTGTTTAATCTGAAGAAGGTTCAAGGGTGATTCTATCAACATGTATAAATACCTGATGGGAAACTGTGAAATAAAAAGAATCTGACTCGTCTCAGTGATATCCAGTGAAAGGACAGAATGGGATGATCATGATCTAAAATACAGAAAATGTCATATGAACATGAGAAATAAACTTTTTTACAGTGAAGGCTGTCAAACACTGGACCAGGTTGCCAACATGGGTTGAGTCTCCATCCTTGGAGACCCAAACCCAACAAGACATTTTACAGAGCAACCTGCTGTAACTGATCCTGCTTTGAGCAGGCACTACATGATCTCTAGAGGTCCCTTGCAACCTCAACTATTCTGTGAATACATAATTACACTTAAAGAATTTCCACTTCTACTTTCCATTCCAGAACAATCATCTATTAGTTCTACTTCTGAGAAACCAAGGGACGCCTCTATGATGAAGAGTGCATGCACGTGAAAAAGGTTTGAGTAAATGACAATGAAATTATAAATCAGAAAGAAAGAACTCAAATAAATAGGGCAAGCAGAGACACCCTTTTAAAATTACTGTTTCACTGTTTTCTTGAATATTTCAAGACACCTTTTTCTGCTAGGAAAAAGAAAACATGAATATCTTCAAATGTCCAGTGTGTGGTTGAGGAAATAAGGACAATAAAGGTACAGGTATCCTCTGTTCCCACAGTGAAACAACTATCACAGACCACTTTTAATATTTCAGCCCTTACATATTCCAGAAATAGGACTTCCAAGTGAGTGTGCATGTCTGTGTGGCTTTTAACAAAATTATCAAGTGCCAGAAACCAAGTCACTGATAGAAAAAGGTTATTCTGTCCTGAAACAGTGCATAGACTTTCAACAAGGCAGGTGAAAAGTAGCAAAGGCGTGGAAGGGAGGTGAGAGAGTTGTTGATAACAGAATGTAAAATTTCATTATCATTTATTGTCACTGGAATCAGGTTCTGCTTACCTTACAGAAAAATAAGGTCTTTGAAAAGATAAATAATACGCTTATGCTTTCATCCTTTTTAATGTTATTGAACTTTTAAGAAATAGATGTTAATTCTGTGGAAGAAAGACCCCCATCTTCAATTTCCATATAGCTAAACCACTGCAATAAATTCAACAAAGAATCAGTCCTGAAAGTTGTAAACTTCTACCCCTATTTCATTCCAGAAAGACCAGGGGTACCATAGGGAAGATCAATTCTCCAGAGATCTGAAGCAAAACGAGCAGCTGGCTTTAAAAGCATCAGTAATGGTCAATAAAAGAGTTGATTCAAGAGAATCTTCCCAAGAGAAGAAAATATAACCTGGTTGGCATGAGGCAAATAGGGTGTAATCAGAGACAACTGCATATTGGAATTTTCTTTCTTTCCTGACTTGCAGAGATTTTTCACTAGTGTTAGAGTAATATTTTTATTCTGTCAGTTCCTTCTGGTTCACAGGTAATACTTAGAAGATAGGGTGAGATGTTTTTTAATTTTTTTAAGGGATAGTGAATTCAAGAAACATCTCTTCTCTAAGATTTCTTTCTAAAAAAAAACCCAAAAAATGCCAACAAAATAACCAAACCAAACAAGAAAAAACACAAAACACAAAAAACCCAAACAGACCACAAACAAGAAAAACCTTTTTAGAATTTTCCCTATGTGCTGTGCAACTCCTTGTTGGTATGACCAGGAAGACACTCTGTCTTCACAAAGTTGCTAGGTAATATTTCACTAATTCATATTATTTTTTTATGTATAGAAATAACAGCCTGAAAGCTTTAGTCCACGGGAAGCTCAAACACTAATATGGCACACAAACACATTAAAATGCTTAATGACCAGAGGAAAACTAAATGACTCTTGAGAACAGCTTATACTTACTGCAAGCAAATATGTATCAAGTTTTATCTTGTCATTTTGATCCCATTAATCATAATATGCAATCTTGCATTTTGTCCTTTTCTGAAACTTTTTCCAGAACTCCCCCTCTTTCTTTATCTCAAGACTGATTTCTAGTTTTTTTCATATTTTACCTTTTCCTACTTAGTTCCATATTTTAATCTGCCTGTTTTTTAAGCAACTCTGGTGGAATTCTATCTAGGCTTGTCACCTTGTTAACTGTAATCTTTTCCTTTTTATTTTTTAATTCTTTTTATACTCTTGTCCTGAGTTGTTTATGGCTGTCAATTGTTACTTTATTATTTTGACTGTAAATGCAGTTATTGTATTCCCAAGAAGAAATCCAGCACATCCACACCACAGCTATATTCACTTATGCACATGGGCCATGTTTGCTACGTTTCCTTGAACCACAACATAACAATCCTAAAATTTTAAGAGCTAAATACACAAAGATGCTTGACAGGTCAGTGGCAATATCCCTTTCTTATCTATTCTGCCACACTGTGAAATCTACATTGCTAATTGATGAACGTAGGCAGAGCAACACTGAGGAAAATTTATAAACTTTTAATAAGATTTCCTGAACACAGTGTGCAGGTTATGGAGACATTTACTCCATAGAAAATGTGGATAGGAAATGAAACCCTGCCTACCTTTTTCAATGAACTAAGCATCCACCTCAAGGCTGGGACTGTTCTTTCTGCTATGATCTCACTGCAGTGAATACATTGCTGGAGATAAAAATGTCAGTTCATTTTCTGATCACACACTTAATAGACTTGTAACAAATGTGGTCAGATGAAATCCTAGAGGCAGAAATGACTTTTACCTAGTTTGTTCACTATCTCACAGGCATGTGTTTAAGGACACTGAAAGTTGCGTATCTCAAGCTGTTCCATGAAAATAGTGCCTTGGTTTATATATATAAAAGGACTGGTCTCTGTGCCTTCCATATAAATAAGCTTAACTGCTTAGTTTTAGTAATACATTTAACCAATTTTTTTGCCACTGATATTTAAACAATTTTCACAAAGACCTTTAGAACAAGAATTTGAAGCCCCATATTAGGAAGCTTTCTGCAGCATATGCCAGCCACTCCTGTGAAATCAAATCTCCCCTTTGCAAATTTTCAATGTCCCAGTGATTCTCCAAGAATTATGTTATTGTCGACGTATTCTACATAAGGACCAACTTGATGGGCATGGTTGAGAACAGCTGCTACTATCAGTATAAACAGGGAAGGGCTTAAAGGCGTAAATGCCCCCTCGCAGTTAAGAACCTGACACTCATGAGGAGCAGTAGGGATGTTGTTAGCAGGAACTTACACGTCCAGGTTGTTTGGGTGCCAGTTCACTGAAAACACTGTGGACTGAGATTTTAAATTTGGATACCAAAGGCTGCAATTAGGCAACAAATTCCCTTAGAGGGCCAAGTCTTAAAATGGAAAGCTCTACATTTATTAAAGCATTCACAAAATTCTGAAATCTTCTAAACCACATAGATATAGCCTATGATTTTAAAAATCTCTCCTTAGAGCTACTGTTTATTTATTGCTATTTCTTATCAGTTATTATTTTTTTTGGATAATTTTTTAATGATCGCAGTTTCTCAATTCTGTTAATTTTTCTTCTACGAATTCAGTTTTCTCAAGGATTCTACTATCTGCAGCTGCTGATATTTTTTACCTAAAGCATGTATTTAGTTTTAAAAGTGTTTAAAAATAGTATCTTAGCGTAAGGAAAATGGACTTTATCCTCTTCTCTAATAATAATTTCCTGACTGTCTTGAGAAAAACTTCTGCATGGCCTACTTTCTCCATTTGTTAATTAGTATTCATTGCTCAATTTTAAAAAGCTTTCATTTCCTAGTGTTTTTAGAAAATAATGTTCAAAAACTAGTATAAAGGTTCAAAATAGTTTGGATTAGTATTATCAAATGCAAAGACTAATAATGGATGTGACTAAGAAATTATTCTCCCTCTTTTATTCTTTTATCAAGCTAGGGAGCCTGGAGCTATATTATTGAGCACCACCTCTGCCAAATCTTATTCTCTACAATTATATGTGCACCATGTAATATACTGTTATTACTGAACATGAAAATGTAGGGCTCTTTTTCTTTTTATGAAAAAATATCCAATTTTAAAGATAAATATATAAACCAAAGACTTAAACATAGATTTTGATGATAATTTTGGCCTCCAGCTAGATCAAGATGATCTATCACCAATTTTCTGCTTATGTTTCTTTCTAACTGAATCCTTTCCTTGTTATTTGCTTCTTATCGATGTTTTCCTTTTTTTTTTCTTTTGTTCCACAACCTCAGCTGGTGTTAAGCATAACAAACATTTAAGGACTCTTTTTGTCTCAGAAGCTTAATGGTTTTAAGTCCCTCTGATTATTTTATCCTTTTAACCTAAAATATTTCTACAGTGATAATGTTTCTAACATTTTCTGCCACCAAACAGTGTGTGTAGTCTTTCATCTCATTTTCCTTAGTTAACATTTAAGCTACTGCTTTAGGCTGCCTGCAAGGTTTGTATTATCAAGCCTAAATACAGTAAATATTGTGATGTGAACGTCATTTGTTTTAATTATCCACATCAAAAAATTCTATGTTTGTCTTTCAGAAGAAAATATGTAAAGCTTCTACCCTTTCTTCTCCATTTCTCTGTTCAAGGTTGTCAGAGGTACAGTTGATTCATGTTTTAGAGATGTCCTTGGTGTTATGATTTGTAAGACAGAAGAATTAAATAGTCCTCTAATTCCATCATTCTATTGTCATTAAATAGGTATTTTCTGGAATGCCTTCATGTTAACATCTCAGTTATAAAAAAAGACACTAAACCCCTTTCTTTTAGGAGTAAGTCTTGTGTAGCCATGTTTGTACTAAAGACATTAAATTCCTGTTGAAACATGCCTTGTCAGCTGTTAGGTTTGACATATGTTCATTATTTCCCATTCTGTAAGAAGAACTTTAATTTTTTCAGTGATTGCTAAAGCTTTAATATTTATGACATTTTTAGACAGAAGGACTTATTTTCTTACTGCTAATCACTAAGTACTGTATGGAACTGCAAAAAAA
>JAHREE010000258.1:5854178-5965664 GCA_033628505.1 Tringa tobata
GGAAGGGAAGGGAAGGGAAGGGAAGGGAAGGGAAGGGAAGGATCTAATGTGTGGCTTCAGTGGAATTTAGGAGTTCAGATCCAGATCTGTAACCCTGTAATTGTAGTTAGTTCATTTCTGAAACTTGAAGCATCTGATCTCTAGAGTTTCCTGAGTCCAACATAAGTAAAAAGTCCTTCTCTTTTGACAGAATTATACTGTTCGATACCTATTTCTAACCCCAAAGAAGGCAAGGCATTATGTCAGGAATGCCTTGATACCAAAACAGGACTCACAAAAGCAAGCTAAGGACTATAATGTCTTGCAGTACAGGCACAGACCTAAATGAACACAACCATCTTAATTTTGGGTCTAAGCTAGTGACTTGCTTTCATACACAAAGCTTTTCCTGGAAGGCATTCATTATTAATGAATATAAGAGCCATCTAAACCTGATTTTCAGGAGCTAGCTCTACTTTACAAGCTATAGTATTATGTATGTTTTCCCACTGTCTTGAGTGCTCCAGTCCTCCCCTGTTGTTGCTAATTGGAGACTGACCGCACACATTAAGTCTACGGATTGTATAGAAGCTCCTTCCAGGAAACTGGCTTCAGGGTTCAGCCCAGCCATGAGTAGGATGGCTAACACTGCAAACATGGTTGATCTTCCCAGTAAATCACAAACTTTCTCATTTCAACAGGAAAGTTCGTGGAATGACCAAATTCATATCTGGGTAAAGACACTGGTTAATTCTGGTTATTTGGCAATTGATTTGCATGGAACTATGTTGACAAACTGAAATGAGGGAATGATAAAGTGGTCTTAGAGCCTTACAAGAAAAACCGTAGTCAGAGGGAAGCTCACTTATAAAGAAACTGTGTTACCGTCTCCTCAGAAGGAGCAGTCATTTGGTGATTGGAAAACAATGTCTTTCTCTTTTGCTGTGTGGACCACCTGCCACTACATTTGCAATGTTTTTGTGATGTATTTGCTCACTTGGAGGTTTTCACTTAACTTACCCCTCAACTCCTGACACTGAATAATAAAGAGTATTGTGTGTATGCGACATTGAATTTTATTCTTTTTTAATTCTTTCAGAATTATTGCCCTCACAAGATCACCCAGGGTGTTATAAGTCTGCCTTTCCTAATCTTACCTCAGCATGGTGCCAATTACCTTATCTGTTCTCAGCACAGCGCTCACCTCCAGACGGCCATATAAAGAGACTGACAATATACATCACTGTCTGTAAAACACCTCAAAAGTCTGGGCCGCAGCCAGGTTTCAAAAGACCTTGGACAAATTTTTGAATCGTGTCCCATGCTATTTCTTAAGATGATTTGGGAAGATTTAGTCCACAACATGCTTATCTTTTAGAATGCAACTACTGAACATCCATTTCACCTTTCTTCAGCACAAATATTTTGAATTATCTTTCAGTACTAGAAACAAATGGCAAACATTAAATGATTTCTAATGCTCCCCTCTTGTACCTAAAAATCTAGATCCCCATCCCACACACTTACATATGTGTTTTTCTCAATATATGTAAGCATTTTTTATTTGTAGGATAGTCACTCCTTTCCTTTTTCACCCAACACTGAATCAAACTGCCTCCTTTAATGGTTGTAGAGGTAGACATACTGCTTTTAATGGTGATCTATTGCTCTTTTTATTTTAATGAGGATTTACCAAGTTTCTGACTGAACGGCTCATGAGCACACAAAAAGCAAATCCACCGCATGTGTGCCAATTGATTGCACGTGCACCATAGGTGTGACGGAGCCTGCTTCCTTGGCACCTCTGAGTAATGGGAGCTCTGCAGAACAATAAAGTAGACCATTACATATTACCTTGATTTGTTATCCTCTTTCCACTTGGTTATCCTTTGCTCCAGCCTGCTTCCCCTCTCCTTCTCCAGATTCCTGGTGATATCTGCCATCTTGTTTCGAGCTTATAACCCACTCACCCTCTGCCCAATATTGGGGTAATGGGGATACAAATGACAATGTAGATGACAGCAAGGAGGAAAGGGTGGGTTTGTGCTTAATTTTCAGTAGAACTGAAGTGCCTAGGCAGTGTGAAAAATGCCACTAGTCCAAATCTGCTTCATTAGGCACCTAAATGCCCCTGAAGATCCTGTTTTAAGAGATATAAGACAAAAATATTTTCTAAAAGTGGAGGCGCAAGTAAAGGTGAAATGAAGCAAAGAGAAGCAGAAAATGTCATATGAAAATGAAGGACTGCTGGGGTGCAGCAGGGCCCAGGGTCTCCCAGGGGGAGCAGCTGGGGCTCCCTGGGGTCCATCAGGGCCAGGCCTGGCAGTCAGGTGCCATCCCACTGCCCCAGCCAGGAGCAGGGCAGCCCCGGGGACACGGGGGCTGCCTCAGTTCTGGGGACCGGACACCTCCCTGGGGACAGGGATGGATGAGGCTGGGCCAGAACGTGGGCCTGTGGGTGGGCCCAGCTTGGCGGGGCCTACGGGCGGGTAAGACAGTGGGGAGATGGAGACCAGCCCTGCTATAGCACTGCTGGGGCAGGGGTTGATGGCCCCAAGGGGTGAAATGAGGTCCTGGGCCACAGGCAGGGTGGGGGGAGCCCTTGGGAGGGGCTGTGCAGGGACAGCCAGGTCTGTGGGTGCCCTCAGGACCCTGACAGCTACACTGAAAGGTACATGTCAGCAGTTAAGCACTTAGCTCTTTGTATCCTCATACAAGGCACCTATCCCCAGCTTCACATGCCTCAGGTTATTTTAGGATGTGCTTTTTGAACCGTGTTCATTCCACTTAACCTTACAATGAAGAAGGCATCTGAGGCAGGGTTGTAGCATTTCTACTGTCCTTGATCAAAGGGAGAGAGATACAGACCTCTGGGAGGCTTTTCAGTCTAACATCTGAACTTTCCTCTGAGAGTATCTAGGTCTTTCCTTCAAGTAACTCTCCCTTTTGACTTTACAAAGTTGACTATATTCCTATGTATTTCAGTTAGGTGCCTCAAATTAGGTAGGATGAATTTGTGAGTTACTGCCTTTGATATTTCCGCCCACAAGACCCTTTTGTACCTCTTCTCATGCAGGCCTGAAAACTCAGCCCTGAGGAGATGCCGTGATCTCATTCCTCTTTTCTAGCTGACTGTGATCCCCCAAAATACACAAATTTACTACAGATAGATAGATAATAGCAGGGGACAGTTACCCAGGTCAGGCTGACACTCATCTTCATATGGTAGAATTCTTATGGTGCCCAGACTACAAACTAAAACAGATTGCATGCATGGCGTTGGGAAAAGAGTTTCTGTAGAGTAAGATAAATAACCCACTAAATTCTGTTTCCTCGTAGTAAATCCCTCAGGCGGTTGCAAGAAGACACGGGCTCTGTGGGAGTGCGAGCAGGGGGATCATTCCATCTTTTCCATCCTCTTCCGCTGTGAATCTGGACCAACACATTTACAGCAAATCCCACAGAAATGAAAGAGTCCTGGAGAAGATAAAACATTTTAAGTTGCTTCTAAAAACACTTTGTGGAATACTTTAGCTTAGTCCTACTTATGCAAAAAGCAAGGGAAGAGTGTATTAATCAAAACCATGTGGGAACTATGCCACGTTATAAACGAGACAAGATAAAAAAAATAAAAAGAGAGAGCCAACAACGTTGAAAGATATGAAGAGGCTCAGAAAGTGGATCAGAGAGACCAAGGGACTGAAATCATGGCCAAGAGAACAATAGGGGAGCCAAAGGCCAAACTAGAGAAGGGAAAGGAGAAGCAGAAGGCAAACTCTGGGACTGAAAGCACCATGCCAAAACACAGCTAAGAATTGCAAAGTATACTGCAGAAAGAAAGACCCGAAGAAGAGCAGTACTGCCACAGACTTGAAATATTCTCTGAGAACAGCATTATTGCTCTACTGCTGGCTACCTACAGACTAATTTCACTAGGCATAAGGAACATAGTCATTAGGTAACTCATAACTCTTAAACCTACCTGCATGTTGCCAGTGTTTGCTGACTTCTACGACTTCAACATCACAATTCATTTTTAAATGCTGTTTTCTAGTGTAGAAGTTGTTTTGTAAATCTTTGCCATTTCTGTTCTTGCCATTTTATAGGCTTAATTTAATTCCTCCATTTTTCTGTGTTTGCAGTGAGTTTTTCTAAATATGTATCTATTTAAAAATAGATAAAATTTATGAATTATAACTTTGTTTTTATGGTATAGTATAATCTCCTTTTAAATTAAGGTGTGTTATGAAGACAAAAAGAGCTTATGTTCTTATTAAAAATCTAATTATTTCTTTAGGTCCTTTTAAAAAATACTTCATGATACTTTCTGTATTTCATGAAAACATTTATCACAGTCAAAGATGTCTTGATGCTAACATTTCCATATATCTAGCTTATCAACAGCAATAACAATTTTTGATCTGTTACTTACTATCATGCTCTCTATCCTTAATTGGGTACAGGCATCACAATTCAATGAGAACAAATTTGCTGGGGATTCTTCCCTTTATATATTTTGTTTCAAGTTGTACACATATTTGTCTGTACCTCATACTAGGTTCTTGCTATCATTTAATACTTTCAGTATTCTATGAACTAGTAGGGTGGGTTTTTTTCCTATTGTGTGTGCTATCGCCACATTTCTGTGTACTTGTATCTTTTGAAACCCTGATTTTGTCATAGTACCTTTCTTTTGCCAACCATAATATATAAGATAATTCAAACAGCTCCATGGGACCAGCCTATTCCTGCATCTGTGGGTGGGTGCTTAGCAGCATCATATTCATTTTTAATCTCTTGCTACATGTGCTGCATTATTAGTGCCACGTTTCTAAACATCCAGTTGGCAATGTTTGGGTTAGTTGGGTTTGGTTTTTTCAAGTGTTTCTAGAAAGCTCTTTCACTGCTTTCTTTGGCTATGGAAGTCTCATTTCCTTAGTTTTTCTATCTCAACAAAAGACGGAGATATGAAATCAGCATCTGTCAGTATTAGTGTCTAGATCAAATTGTTTGATTACGAAAAAAGTAAACAACTGTCTCAAAACTTTTAAACAAACTTAATAGTGCTTTAGTATGACCTTTTTCTACTGCATTCAGTGTTCTGAGACTTCCTGCATTTTCTTCAGTTGCAAGTGCTCAAAACAACATTGCCTGTGTACTGGACCACACTGCTGCATTCTACCAGGCTGGCAGGGCATAGTGGACATTAAACGACTGAGAGCACCATATCATTTTCAGTCAGCTACTGATATGTGGTGTGGATCTTCTAAGAGACGTTGCGTAGTGCCTCAGCTCTAGGAAATCTTTACACAGACTAAACAAATTCTGGTGGGATAGTTAAACCATTGATGTATGGTTATAGCAGGAGTAAGTACAACAGTAAAATTAACATTATATACAAAATTTATGGACCCAACATGACTTCTTTTTCTAATTAACTGAAATATTCAATATCAGTATAAATAGTGTTCAAGGCAGGACGAAGGATGCACTGATTAACATAGTAAACAGTCTTGCTCATCAGTTAATAACCAAACACACAAAAACCAGCTATATTTAGTGCTTTGCTGGCAGACAGTCAAGTCCCAAATAAGCGACTGTTGTGTTAAAATTTAAATAAGACTGAGGATGTACCAAGCCATAGATGGAGATTACGATGGACAGACTATGTTTACAACACAGGAAACTAAATAGCCACAGACAATCTTCAGTTATAGAACTCGAGATCTTATATAATTATAGTATTTCATAATAGTCTTTTTGTTGGGGGAAGGTACCTTGTTTTCAGTTTCATTGCTTACATTAATTATATATTGAAAGCTTATTTATTATGCATGAAGGCTAACAGAGGTAGAGAACTATCATCACTGTTCATCGTAATTGTGTATTCAATGGCATGAAATATTTGGTGACAAACATTCAAAAAGATTAGAGAGGAATTTTAACTTCTCCATCGTATATTTTATTTTCCATCATCTATAAATGTTCAGTGTTGACCGAGGTAGAAAATTTAACTGTTACTGAATACTATCTTTTCATCTTCTATGCTTTTCAATGTGCTGCATAAGCATAGCACTGTGCATATCTGAATTAAGGTCCCAGTTTCCCAGAAAGCTTGCACAGTGCAGGTGTAATTTATTTTCTAATACATGGATGTTTCCAGATGTCACTGTAATCAAATACAGTATGATGCCTTTTAACCATGTCATGCAACCGGATCCCTAGCTGCTTTAGAAAACAGAACGAACAAGTGAGGAAGTTATATAGCATAATCTTATTAGCTTGTGAGTGAAACTTTGAAAATTCTGATTATTATCTCTTGCAATGAAGATCTCTAGTTAAAATTTCAAAGCTAAAACTGACAGTAGCTCTCATGAAGAGCTCTAGATTAAGAAAGCATCAAGTCCTTGTTTAATTCCCAAGATGAAAATTTTAATCACTGAAATAGAAATTTGTGAGTTACTTTGATTTCTTTTATTTTGCATTGTGTTCTCCCAACAAGGTTCGGTATTTTCTAGGGAGTCAAAAAAAAAAGATACACAGTTTTGTGCTTTATAAGGGATTTAATATAAAATAAATATCAAAAGGAAATTACTTCCAAAGTATATTTCATTATTCAGAAAGGAAAAGCAAGATTTATTTTTTTGACTTACTGATTAACTCTGAAGAACAACTTGTCAGTACAGGGCTGTGGTGGTATAACAGTTTCTCAAAGCAAATGGAATTTTCCACTCAGAAATATTTCTCACAGATTATTTACTTTTTAAAAAAAGCATATGTAATTTAGAAAATGTTTCCCATAATTGTAATAGAAATATATTTATGCTTCATTTAATATATTTTGTTGCAAAAAAACAGACTAAAAAAAGGCTTGGTTTTTTAATAAAAGTAAAACATGTTCAAAGAAGACATATTTTAGAAAGGTCTAGATAGTCCTCCTACATTTAATATAAATAAAAAATAGAAAACGTTCACAAAAGAATGATACTATATATGTTAACTCTTCATAGCTTGATTAGAAAGATATTAAAAAATACTCTTTTTGGAATGTTCCGTATCATGCTAGCTTAGCTGACTTTCTTTAAAAAGATTACATCATTCTACTGCTCAGCTTCCTTGCCTGTCAAATCAGGAGAAGAATCAACAAAACTGATGATAGCTGATAAAAAGCCCATAAAGATACATGAATAACATGTTGCCCACTCTCCTTATTTTCCATACCATTTTAGTTTCTTCTAAAGCCTTATTTGCTCAGCATTTTCCCCTGCTGTTTTAAAAGTTTATTATACTCATCAGTTTTGCTCCATGCTTGATATTGTTGCATTTATTTACTTATTTACTTACTCACTCACTCACTTATTTATGTCATTCTCTCCTTCCCTACTGGCTTTCCATTTCTTCAAGAACAGAGGCAGCAGATCCAGCTTTATGAGCTTCAATGCAATTGAAATGCCTTGATAATTTTACCTTTTCTTGCAGATGGGAACTTATCTATGTGATTCTCTGGCTGACAAATAGCTGTTAAGAAACTTTCTTCTTTGATGACACCCAAATTTTTCCATGAGAAATTAATATGCATTTTTTCTTCTGACTATATCATGGGGTCGATTTTTTTGAAGCTCCAGTGAATTGTCGTCTTTGTTTTTTATTTCCTCTGTGTACTTGGAAATAATATCCTGAGATTTTCCTCTTTTTTTCCAAATAAATTATTTTAGGATTTACACTGATTATTGAATGTAAATTATGCTGGTCATCTGAATAGACATTCTCAGTGTCTTTTCCAGTCCGAGTCTATATTTCTGGATACTTACATGGTCAAGTCTAGATACAATATTTCAACCCAGATCATATTGCTGCATATACATTTTGTTATCAAATCTAGGAATTGAAGCTATCTTATTGGTGCTAAAATGAAAAGCTGATGAAGTTTAGATCTAATGTTTACTCAGGTTATGTATCCCTTCTAAAAAACTTACAGGTAGGAAGTTACCCACGTATAGGGGTCTATATATACATGTAAGCTCGTACATGTACAAAATTTGATCTGCATGTGTGCAAGGCACCTTAACTCCTGAAGGGACAGGAGAATTGCTGCTGGATTCAGTTGTCCACACATGGGTAGTGGTATTTGAGGTGCTTCGATGCATCCCTTCTGATCTTAGCTGCCAGTTAAGAATGTTGTGGATGTCCTGTGGGTCTTCAACACCTTTCATGCTGTCATGGACAGGTGTTCTCAAATACCCTAGAGGATCTCAGATGTCATCAACCTCCTATATTTAGATAAACAAGTCAAGCTCTAGATTTACGTACAAACGTAGCTCTCACAAATGTATGTACTGTAGAGTCCTATAGTCTCATGTCCAAGCGCTGTGCTGAAACCAATCCTTATGTCATTATATCTTTTTTAGGTATTTCCTGACCTGGCTTAACTTCTTTTGTAGCACTTGACAACTAAAAAAAATTTAATTAAAGAACTTATCACTCACTTTATGGACGATAGACAGATTAGTCCTACCGCTTTCACTTGGTGTGTAATTACACTGATTTCTCAAAGGTAGATACCTGCAGCTATTATTAGTCAGTCTTTACAAAGATCATGTGAAATTTCATCCAACGTTTTTCTATGTATCCAGTTTTCAGTTATTTCTTGCAGCGTATTAAAGTAAGATCGATAAACTATTCATGCAAAAAACAAGGACAGTAAGCCAAAATCTGCTGTCAAAGGAAAAGACGTACCGTTGTAAAACCTGAACATTACTGCAGTGTAAGTGAAAACATTTGTCTCTATATTAATACCTTAAATAAATTCCAATTTTTAAAGCATGAAACAAGCACTTGACATCAGATACAACAATCAGACTTTTATTTAATATTTTAAAAGCTGTGCAAAGATTAAAAAAATAAGATCAGATTCTTTACAAAATGATGCTACTTTTTTTAACCCCTAAGATATTCTTGCATTCAAATTGCAATCATATGTCAACAGTGAGCAATTAAATGAAACATCTCATGCAATTTTGTGGGCAGGGGAAGCACACCTTATATTTGAAAACAAGAATTTACTGATAGTCTAATTAAAGTTCTAGTAGTCTAATCAAAGAGTTTACATTAGTCTATTTAGAATTGTACTAGCACTTATAGTCTAAAGTATCCAATTACATCCCATTTCAAACTAAGTTACAGTTAAAGCTGACACACATAAACATTCTAATATCTACCATTTTTTCGTGATGTTTTCAGTGTGTTGTTGTGGCAAATCATGAGCATTCCAAGTTCTTTTGAAATTAATTTTCACAATGGGGTCTTATTCTACCTTGTTATTGGGTGTGCTTGGTATATTTGCTAACAGTCATCTAGTTTTTTCATTATTTTTTTTTCATTCTTTATCTCAAAATGTCATGTTATATCTAAAGTTTACATACGCTGGATACTTTTCACTGCTCTCTCTGTTATTCGTGAAGCTAGTTCTCCTCTGTTCCCAGGGCTGCATTCCTTTAGCAAATAGTAATTGACCATTTCTGGGTACTGTTTATAGCTCTGGGACCTCTGGTATCACCCTGTGCCTGCACTTTCAAGGCCTGTGATATCATCTTGTGGTACATTTGGGGATGTCTGTTATAAACCATTATTTGACTTCAACGGCCTTCAAATTGCCTAGGCAATGCTTTATTAGTACAACATAGTCAAAGATACAGCCCAGTTTTAGGGCCATTATTAGTTGCCTCCTCAAAAATGAAGAATAATTAGAAGATTTATATGTATATCCATAGGTACACTGTAGATTTGTAGCTACCTGTTATTAATATATATTAGTTTTAGCCTACTCCTCTGAGTTTGTCAAAATTGCTTCCCAACACTATGCTCAGCTAAGTTTCCAGTTCCTACCTGTTTTCTGCATCTAGCTTGTATAGCTAAAATCTTGCATCTCCATTCCATCTCCTTACTGACTGTATTGCTGGAACTAAGTATATAGTTCTTCCATTTGAGGTGAACAATTACACAAAAAGGGAGATATCACAGAAAAGTTGTATGTAATTCTGAATACTTTCGGAATTCTGAATTACTTCAGTTGACCAAAAGCAAATTCTACAGTCAAGATAGTTCTTTGAAAGGTTCATTTCTGCTTTCTTCCGGGAGTTACATTTTTGTTCCATTTCTATCCTTCTTGTTTAATCAAATAGACAGATCAAATGTAGAATGGTGAGACTAACTAGCTGCTGTAATTTTTTTGTAATGAAACTTTTGAAGTGCCCTCTGTTTCCATTTCTTTAGCTGTAAGTCTCTGATCAGCTAATTGGACTCCTTCAAAAGCATTAATGACTGATAGAGACTGGAGGGAGAGACATAAGTAGAGAAAAAGCTCTACTATTTGCATCCCTTATCTTCAGTTCTGTTGTAAGATCAGTTTGCATAGTTTCTCTTATCATTTCTCTCTCTTTCCTTGATTTTCTGACTTCCAGAAGTTATACTCAAAGCGTGGGAGAGAAGAAAATACGAGAAAGTACAGGAATATAGAATATAGCTCATTACGATTAAAACTTAATAAAAAACTGAAGGCAATGTTACAACTAAATTGGCAAATTTTCTTCAAGCATTAAAAAGGAAAAGCATATTATTTAAAAAAAAATCTAGTTCATAATTTTCTTCTGAAAGAGGCATTTTTGAGGATTTCATGGATTAAAACAAATATTCAATAAAAAACATATGCATATGTATGATGCCAATATATACACAAAAAATATGTTTTTCCTCTTCAACATGACTTTTTATTTTGAATTTTAAGCTCAGTATGCATCATTTAAAACAATCAAAATATGTGTGAAGTGTTGTGAATCTAACAACTGCCCAGGGAAGTAGTTGAGTCACCATCACTTGAGGTATTTAGAAGATGTGTAGATGTAGTGCTGAGGGACATGATTTAGTGGTGGACTTGGTAGTACTAGGTTAATGGTTGTACTCAAAGATAAAAGTCTTTTCCAACCTAAATGATTCTGAGGTCACAGACTCTGCTTGATCTTGCAAATTATTTGAGGTTCTGCATGCAGGGTCTTACTGAAGTTGTCAAATTCCTTGTTATCTTCTCAAAGTTAGCAGTAAGTGCTTTGCTTATGAATGATTGTCCTGAATAAAGATCTACGAAATCTGCTTAGATCTGTGCTACTGTATTGCTTTCCAGGAAGTGGAGTTATCCAATATTCCTACCAGATAGTATTGCCATTTCCAGGCTCTGCGGCAAGTTCTCAGTTATGTTGTTTTTTTCATTTGATCAGTACCAGAATACTCATGTTCCTGTGTTCACATATTCCTCTCTTTTCTGTGTTTTCTCTTCTCCTCACGTTTTTCAAATGTACGCACTGCTCACACGCTGTGAGTACTAGAAAGTACTAATAGTACCAGCAAGACCTTGATAGTTTCCTGTCTTGGTGCCTGTTACAAAATATCAAAGACATTGCATTCAGGGTTGGTTTTGTTTGGATTTTTTTGGTTTGTTGTTTGTTTTGTTGTTCTGGATTTATTTAAGATATACAATTCAGTTGTGGACAATGTAGCTTTTCTTCTATTCTTTCCCTCATTTATGCAAACAGTTCATTTATTTGAAAGGACAGAATGTGCTATCTGGAATACAATTTGCAAAACTATGAGTAAAATAAATTGAAGTGTTTGAAACACAGAGCCAATAATCTGGAGGCTACAGTTTCTCTAAGATAGAATCTCCCCCCAAAATATGTGAACCATTCACACTCTGAGATGTCTTGTGGGGCTAAGGTTGCACAAAACTATCATAATGACCCTACAAACAGGACAAGAATTAATCCTGAACACAATGGGACTCAACTCACTCAAGTGGAGTCTTAATGGTTTCATGCTTGTAACTAATGGTTTATCTGTAAGACATTAACAGAGTTTCAGAGACCTTTTTTTTTTTTAATAAATACACTATAAGCTCAGATTTGTATCTACGTGATTGAAGCAGGTGGTACTATGTTGTAACCTAAGTTCAATATCTGAATACTCTGCTTATATTCCCACAGGGGGTGATTCAGGTTATTTCCAGACTTGCCTGCTGAGGTGCTCTGTGGTTTCTGGTTTACATACCACAGACAGAAACCCACAAAATGGGTTTCTTTTTTTCTGCACCAATATAGACCCATAGAAAATTGGTCTGGAGATCCTAACTCCCTTGGTGGAAGGAAGTGCCTGGGACTAGGCAGAGTATTCATTTAGTTGTATGACTTTCAGGCTCTTTTTATTATTGTACTAGTATTCCAGGAGGCAATTCACCATACTCAGATTAAAAGACTGATTGCTTATTAACATAGTTGTTCTAAATCTTTTTTCTGCAGGAACTGACACATCTAAATTGAATAACCAATTTAAGTGCTTGAAGTAAAAGATGCCAACACACAATTTCTTGTAAAATCAGATCACAATCAGATTGTTTAAAAATCACTTCACTCTTGAATTTTTGCAGTACAGTATTGTTATTTTATCTCTCATTAGATCCTTATTATTTGTCTATTAAAGTTGTCATCAAGAATTTTACCTAGACTTATTTTTTCTTTATATTTAAAATTACATGTGGAATTTTTCTGCCTCTGTATTGTACTCCTTGAGAATTCCAACAGAATGTGAAACATGCTATAAGGAAGAAAAAAAATGCTATGAGTTATTGAATGATTAGCATCCCATGAAATTTTGTTGCAGAATGACTGTTTTCTGTAATATGCACAATATTCAAATGGGAAGTGTTGTCTATGATTTAGTCCAAACTGACGGGCTCAGACATAATACTATTGATGCAGTAATAATACTTAAGGTATATTGCCGAAAACACAAATATAAATTGTCACATCTCCTCAGCTGGTATAAACCAGAACGTGCAATTAACTGAATTCAATACATCTCCATTTCAGTCAATGGAGTTTTGTTGATACTCACCAGCAGACGACTCGTCACATTATTTCTAATTTATGTGTATCTTATTACAAGCGAGAATGATAATGATGCATCCAATTATCTTGGACAAAAGAGCGTGAGTTAAACAAGTTTGAGGATATACAAAGAATATCATCTACTCTTCTATGTCAATCTTTGACATAATTGTTTGACTCATACATTTACCTGTTTTGATTTAGGATAGTTCAGGTGAGGCACCCACATTACATAGTTAGACATTTCTGGCCACTTGATTACAATCATTTTATCTCCCTCTTGATAGCAGTATTCATTTTGAGTGTTTTGTGATTTTTCTTTTTAATAGCTGAGATAGGAAGTTGCAGTCAGCTTCTCACAAAAATGTTCTTTTTCATGAATGGAAGAGCCTTCTTACTTCTTACCACTTTTCCTTTTCCTTTTATGGTTTCCCTCAGGAATCACATTCTTCTGTGCTAGAAACTATTGTTACGCAGTACTGTTAGACATCTTGTACAGTCTATTCTGTTCTGTAGGTACAGGATGCCTTTCAAATGTCTGAATTTTCTCAAGTGAAAGAATTTGAAGGAGAGAGAAGTAAAAGACAGAATCTGTTGTTCATTTCAGTGACCAGTCCAGCCCAAACCACGACAAGAAGCCATAGGAAATAATTTTCTAAGGGCTAGGGGGAGAGGGGGGAATAGAAAAAAAATTAATTTATTCCAGAAATAGTACAATGCATTGTTGGAGTTTAGAATTTTTTTCTGTAATATTTTTTCTGTTTGTCCATATTTTCAAGCAGTTGTTTCAAAGAGTAGCTATGCTCATTGTTTTTCACATATTCATTTCTAGTTTTTCACTTACTCCATCCTGACATGATGCTTGCTTTTTTAAAATTTTAATTTTTAAATTTTTATTAAAGATCAAGTTAAAAAAAAAATCTGAAATTAATCTTACTGTTATGCTCAGCTGTTTCCTCCTACTATGACCAATGTAGAAAAATAAGTGAAAGTAACATATACCATAATTGCATAATAAAGAATCATAGAATTGTCTAGGTTGGAAGACAATCTATTCCAACCATCAACCTAACTCTGATAAAAACCATCACTAAACCATGTCTCAAAACCATTCCAAGTAAGTACTCAAGGAAAATAAAAATATATGATCAGCTACATAAAGACAAACTCATAGAATTGGGTATTAAATTTATAACAAAATGTTCTTGGAATATATCTCTGTTTCTTCCTTTCCCTCTGCAATAAAAGAATGACATAAAAATTTCACAAACATGGGGCTACCTTTATTTTAGTCTTCTCTATGAGGATCTCTCAGATGTAGGTATTTATTTCTGTTATTGTTATGTTATTTTCTCTCAAATAGAAAAAAACCCAAACGGATGTCATCAAATTTTTGTAGAAGCTGATACTCTAAAACACTTAAACTCTGCTACAAAACTCACTGTAACCTCTTTTATATAAAATTTACTATCCTTAATCACCGAAAATCCTTCAGCTGAGCAGCCTGTCTTTAGTAAGAGCCAGTAGCTGAATAAATATCTTGGGAAAGTGCAGAACAGGTTAGACATATCGGGAAGCTCACCATCTTCTAGTACTGTGGAGCCCACAAATTTCCTTTATGGAACAGTAATGCCTTTTTCTTCTATCCATTTGTCTAATTGATTTTTGTACTCATGCGAAATGATGAATATTCATGTCTTGTGGCAATACTTTTATTGTTCTTTTTTATTTGTTTTGAACTTGACACCTTTTTATTTCGTTTGGTTCCTCCACCATTCCTGCTAAATATTTACTGTCATTGAACAAGGAATGCATTTGCACTGTCTGGGGCTCTTCTGCTTTTAAAGACCAGAGCCATCAGAACACTCAGACTGCTCTGTTACAGACTGAATAGATCTAGTCTACTAAGTTATTTGTTATGCCTCATACATATAGAAGCAGTAGGAAGATTATTTATGTGTAAAAAGCTTTTCCCTGAGATTGAGAAGATTTAACTGCTAAATCAGGAGGTAAATAACATGCAAAAAGGTTGTAGAGCCAGTGTTTTTGAATGTACCTGCCTCAGAGTTCCTAGACACTTTTGAATGAGCAAGTGCTGGCCTATGCTGCATTTCAGAGCTTCACTTACTCACCTAATGCTGTAATTTACTTTCTGCAAGTTGTCCACACACCTTGTTTGCTGCTTCCAAGTTAATAAGGAATTGAATAAAAAATTCCAATCCCTCAGCTTCCTCCAATGCAGAAAAACAACTTTAAATAAGCAACTGGAGAATTTAAACTCTTATTAATAGAGATTAATTCAGCCCCAGAATTATAAGAAATGAATCAGTCTCCTAGAGGCATTAACCAGAACACATAGTTACATCAGTATATTTTATATATATATATATCTGTATCTATGTGTGTATATATATGTATATCTCTTTCATTCTCTTTTTCTCTCTCTTTAAATGTTCACCACCAAATGAAAGTTGATTTTGTGGATGTCTCATCATATAGATGAACAATAGGTTCAAATGTCCTGATTACCACAGAAGACACACTTCTCTGCTCTCATAGTGACCCAGACCTTTTAAATTCTAGGAAAAATACAAAGTCTGTTGTAGGTTACTTGGAAAAGCAGAAATACTGTTAATGAAGGAATTACATTTGACAAAGAAGGCTTATAACCAAGATTGTGGACCTTGATTTTAAAGTCTTCTCTCATTATAAAATCAACCTTGGCGCTAATCATGTCGAAACTTGCAAAGGTTCTCTGCGGTTGTAGTATATTTACATAAAATAATAACAATATTGAATATCAAAGCATGATTTCAGAACAAAATAATATGCAATTCTAATTGCCTAACTCATTTTTAAAATCAATTCCAAATAAAGGTCAGCCCCAAGGTCCTCAGTAAGTTTTCTTTTTCATACTCACGGCATAATAAAAAGAAAGCCTGAATAGTCTTGCCGATAGAACCAGAGACAGTGCTTAACTGGTTGCAGTGTCTTCAAATGATTACCACTTGGTCATCTATAACAATAAAATAAGCAGAAACACATGGAATACAACATATAAACTATAAAACTTTATAACTTAACTACTGCAGGCTATGTGTAAAGACTGTATGCTCCTTCATGTGGGGGCCTGGAATTCTGATGTTTCTAACTGTAGAGGTCTTTAAAAATTTTTACTTTCTTTTCAGATATATGAACAGCAGCAACTCTTCAGCTTGCTTTTCAGAGCAACTGCTCACATCATGAGGACGATTGTCTTCAAAGGAGAATGAAGACCTCCACTGCCTGGAGACTTGTGGGAAGCTCCAGGGCTTCGTTGTTACTTCAAGACCAAATATATCACACACACGAGGATGAAAAATGCAAAGCTGGACCAAAACTGAAAACTGATCCTTCCATATCCCGTATCCAAAAAGAAATATTTCATGTAATAGACATATCGACTATATCAAAATATCAAGTACATGTTGAGTACATCAAGAATCCTTGATTCTGTGGTTCATGTCTGTCTAAGTAACGCTTTATACATTGAATGGTGTTAAGGATTTCCCTGGGATGATTCACAATGTAAATTTTACTGTTCATTCTGAATAAGAGTGACAGACTTTGGCTCAAACAGCATAAAATGAAGAGTGGATAAAAGAAATGTGAATCACTTCAAATTATAGCTCTAGAATGAAATCCTGAACTATAGCTCCTATAAAACTATTTATGAGACTCAGATGTTCTCTTGCTGAGGACGTAAACAATCCTTGTTTGCTCATGCTTGAATGTCTGTGATAGACAACTGTGACCGCAAAATCTTTACGTGTAAACCCAAATCTCTAATTGCTCTGTGATCTATGGATAGCCTATTAATTTCCTTTGTTAATGTATTTTGGCAGGAATCCCCAACAGACAACAGGATTATTTAATAATACTCTGGAAAGAACTCCACAACATTTTTAACTGGTATGAGACAGAATTTGACCATTAGTTTACCATTAATGATTAATGTTCAGGAAAAACAAACAAACAACAAACAACAACAAACAACAAAAAAATAACCAACAAAATCCCCCCAAAACCTCCAAAACTGACAAAACCAAAAACTCCCATGCCACTGTAGAGTTTTATGTTTCCAATACAATCTGCAGTATAGACTAAATTCAGCAGCACTCTGGCCTGATTGCCCAGCATCTCAGAAGACAATTTCACATTTCTGCTTTCAGAAATATGCTTCCAGAGTGGTGGTTTACTGTGTGCTCTCTGAGGCTTTAAGGAGAGCCTGTCCACTGGTATAGATAGCCTTCTGCAGTTTCTTTCAGTTCTTCTATAGAAGAAGGTTATGGAGTCCCCTTCTTTGGAGATTTTCAAGACCCGCCTGGATGCAGTCCTGAGTAACATGCTCTAACATTTGTAATTTTACAATAAAGATATTGAAATTAAGACACATTTTCACACAGAATGCACTTTAGTTGTATTTGTGATAAAACTGGGATTAATATTCTCATACATTGTTTGCCGTTACTCATGCTTGAGCCCAGTCCCATTCTCATGTATGTCAATGTCACAAAGAACATTGACTTTAATAGATTAATATCTTTTCCAATAAAAATATAGAAAGAAATAAATAAAGAACCATGAAATACTTATTTGGACTATTTATGTATTTGTTCCTTTTTCCCCAGTGTCGACTTCTTTTGAAAAGAAGTGTGAGTGGAGATAATTTTCTAGTTGAGAAGTCCCTGACAGAACTTAATCAAGCAATGGGCCCTGGCAGTCCAATCCTGCATTGATCATTTCTAGTTGTGATGTAAATCATCATAATGTTTTATAGCCATTGGCTTAAAATAAATTTCCAGATTAGAAGACCTACCACTGTAGTGGAATAAAAAAGTTTCATTGCTGCTTCAGATACTGTAGATAGCCAAGGGAAAAGTTGGTATTTCTTTTTTCATAATGCAGAGACATGAAACCACACTTCAGTGCAAGCAAATGCGAATTTCAATGTGAAGGTATCTGCAAAATTTTACTATTTTCTTTGACATAAGAAAAATTCATATTCACCCCTCTAATATTATGTGATGCATCACAATGTACGATTAGTCAAAATAAAATATCTTTTTAATTATACCAATTTGTTGCACTAAAAAGTTGTAAAAAAAAGTCAGAGTTGCTTGTTACTTTAAACAAAAAAAAAAGGCCATTTTCAGTCTATGCAAGACACAGATTAAATGCTCAGGCAAACTTTACAGAGCTTTATGTGGAAAATTATTGGGCATTCCAGGTATATTTGACAGGATTCTAAAGTCAATGTAGTGGTTTTGTCTTGGATAAAATAATGGAAGAAAAAAGTATGAAAGAATGTCTAAATCTAAAGATCATTGTAGAATTTAATAATCACATTATTAACATTCTCTCTTAATGGCTTCATGGCTACCAAAAATAAAAGCAAGCTCTTTTATGGTGGGAACTGCTACAACTTACTTATTAAGCTATCTAAAATTTAGATACTTCAGCTAGGATTCATATCAACTGAAGTTAGTCTTCTGCAAGAGAAAACTGACAACTAAAAAGTTGCAATTGATTCTTTTTATATTTAATGCAATGATACAAACAATGAATCCTTTCGCTAGCTATTGCTATCTAAATCAAGATGTGACCACTTGCACCCTAAAGATTCTATGCATTTTCATTAGCTGTAAGTTGAGCTGCTCAGATTTACATGGCTGTTTGGTCAAATGGATTCCATGCATACTCTAAGATAAGCTTTCAGGCTCCTTGAATAGCCAACAGTGAGAGACAGGTATGTTGAGAATACAATTTTTCCATCCGCTTTGGGTTCCTAATATGAGAAGAAGGTCTTATCTTTCCATATTGACTGTAAAATGAACTAAACTGTTACCTTAGACTTAGATGGATAAAAATACAAAATGTAAACTTTACTCCAACCTCGATACAGTTACGTAAAAATAAGACTCTAGTGCCATTTGAGAAGCTGAAAACATTTGAGAAGTCCACAAAGAGGCTGACTGATGTCACACAGGACGAACAGAGACAAGCTTTTCTGGACTGGCAGAGGAAGCTACGTAGGATAACCTCAAGCCCCTGTGTTTAGGCAATTGAATCAAGCCCTAAACATTGCATTTAGAAACCCCAAGACCAGTACAGAAGGAAGAGGACTTAATGAAAGTAAAGTATGTCAAATATAAGGATTTTAACCAAGTGGTTTACTGCAAATACTCAACAGGCTGAAAGCAGTAAGAGATTAATATTCATATCCTGACAAAAATCCTCATTCAGTCATGTATATTTAAGGCAATCATGTCATATGAATGGAATGAATTAAAATAATGGATGAGTATTTCATTATTCTATGCTTCCTGTCAGAACTTGTTTTAGTATTACATCTAGGGGTATGTCTTTGGAAACATCAGCTGAATTGAAGACATATGTAAATTTTAGGCCTTAGGTATAGAGTGGTGGAGACACAAGCCCCGAGTCCTACAAGCTCTGAGTACACATACAAATTCCTCACATTCTGGAACAGACATATATGTCCAAATACTTTGCTGAGTCAAAGATAGTAACTATGAGATAATCAAATATGCTGAAAATGTGATAAAATATTCTAATAAGCCAAGATTGTGATATATCATCCATTTATTTTTCTTTTTATCATTTAGACAGACTCAAAAGTACAAATGTTACTTCTAATTTCAATCACAACATCTTTTGAAACTAATTATTAATTTCCATTTTAATCATCTTGTGTATTTTTAAAATAAATAAATGGCTATGAAGTTTCTAGTTTTTTTACACAGTGGTAAATATTTTGTAGTGAGTCACATCTAATTTAGTTGCTGTAAAGTCAGTAAATTTGTGTGGACTAGAAATCACTGCTGAATTTAGCCTAGTATCTGTGTAGAAGTCAACTGTGGTAATACAGGCAAACCAAATAAAAATCATGGCAGGAAAGTCATTATAGTCTGCAATTAACATAACAGATTTTACAACGTGTGCTAGAAATTAAGAGGTTTTGCCTTCTACACAGTTTTATAATAACAATTATAAAATGAAATGGCAATGCTGATATGAATATAATGAGGTAGGTCGTGGTTATAGGTCTAGCTGCATCTCCTTTCTCTTTATGGTTGCTGAATTCATCCCTCAGGTGTTTGGCTTCTTGTGCTTAATGATCTTAATGTAACATTATATGATTCTTCCACATAGCTATACCGTATAACTATAACTATACCAATGTTTATTAACCTGCAATCCCAAGAGCGGTTGGGCCATTTATTGGACAATAAGCTCCTTAAGCCTAGTTCATTCATTGGTGGGGGTTGAAGCTCTTGTAATATAACAGTGCTAGAAAGAGGCGAGGCTGTACAGAGCTGCCTCATCTGCTCAGCAGTGTCAGAGGCAGATGTGCATACTCCTGTTAACAAATATTTAGGCATGTGGCAAACTCTGCCAGTGGAGACAGGCAGTTTAGAAGCTCAGATATTCACAGGCAGAAGGCAGGTCTTCAGAGAATTTCATTAGCCTCTTTAAGGCAATTTGAGCAGAGATTTTTATGCAGCCCTTGTAAATCTAGCATGAACAACATGCACACATAGTCATGCTACTTAACAGCCTAGTATTTTTTAATGATGAGTTAGGAAGGTTCACTTCTTTTAAGCACTTCACACTCTTAAATCACTTCTTGAATTCAGCTCTTCTCTTGCACCTAGAGAACATGAGCATAGTATAATACATGAATATAATGTAATATTCCCGATTTTGTTCACAAATACACTGTTCTCCTGGCTAACCCACCTTGTATAAGTCTGTTCAGAAATTGCTTTAAGGTTAAAATCCTGAGTTTGATCCTGAGTTTACTTAAGTCAAAACAATATTGTTGGTCACTGCTAAAGAATTTAGATGAGACCTAGACCTGAAAATGTTTTGTGTGTTTAACATTAATATTTTCAACAATCATGAGGTGACCAAAAACTGAGACAACACAGACAAGCCCATGAAGATGTGTTGTCAAGGCCTTTTCATTGCAACTGAACAAGTAATACAGTGTTGATTGCTATGAAGCAAACTCACTCATGAGGAAAAAAAAAAGAAATTTTCTTCCTTTATCCTGGATTGAAGCAAAGGAGCTCGTGCTTAATTATATGCTTTAATGCTTGTTGAGAGCTGAAAGGTAGGAGCAAATAAGCCATACCCTACCAGATCAAAGTATTTTTATGAAGTACAATACTTTGCCCAGCAGCAAAAGACATATCAAACATTGACCTCTTCTCAAAGGCATTTAGCCTCATGGTTGGCCTTCTAACAGTTATTTCTGATTTCTTCCTGTATTTACCACAATTCATTTCTCTTCTCTTCTGCTGGAGAAAGGGTCACAGCAGCTTCAGAATATAAACTATACAGTTCACTTAGTGCAGTAGTCACAACTGCTTCAGAAACTCTCATAATAAGGGAGGCTAATGCTTCAAAAATTCCATCAAAGTGACTTATTTTCTCTTTTTTTTTTTTTTTGCTCATGGTTTTTATTGCAGAGCTATGTATTTGCTATTAAAATATATAAAACCAAAATAGAATTTCTCCCATTGTAGTGCTCACATTTACAGTGCCAATAAATATGTTGTTCAGCATTAATCTAACTTGAAAACAGAGCCAGTTTACAAGTAAATTTTTTACTGCATCTAGCTACACTCAGTTTATGTTCATCCACTTGTACAACACCCCTCTCTCCCTATTTTGGCTAGTATTTCATATTAGTTCATTCACTTTGCACAGATAGCAAATAAAGATCTTTACTTCCACCTGGTGCAGTGTAGAACAGAAAGGAAATAGGATAATTTACTCCAGTATGCTGAAAAAATAGTACATTGTGAAAAAGTGTGACTACTTATGTGTTTTCCCTTAACCATTCAACATGCTGGTCATGTATATTATCCCAAAGAACTGCTAATGTAGATAGCACTAGAGTGTGCCAGGAGTATGCATCCCAGAAAACACTCATGAATGACAGAACAATTACGTTTTATGAAGTGCTTACATTGGGACTTCACTTGCTGAGTTTCCCACCTCCTGTTCTATATCTTTAAGTTAAATGTATTTAATTCCTAATGCTTTTTCTATGTTTGTGATTCCACTTCTGAAAATTTAAGTAACAAACTTCTTGTTTTACAACAAATAAAGTCTAAAGAATGTACCAACATATTTGCCTCAATTTTTTGTGCTTTCTGCACACTCTTTCCTTTTCCTTGGCCTTTGTCTGTCTCTCTTTTCTGCCTATCTTATCTGGCTTTTCTCATGCTCTTTGATTCATTTAGGCCTATACTTCTATCACCCCAGATTGTTGCTATGTATTATTTTGGCTACTTCTGATAGTGATATGCAAGACTGAGGCCTTGTCAAAAGAAAATCTTTTTCTGCCTATATTTCACCTCTTTTTGGACATTCCTAGTGTTAATGGAGACCATGTTTCATAGTATGCACCAGACTCACCCTTGCATTAGTTACTCTGACTTCCTGAAGATCTCCATGCTTCCTTCTGGCTCTCTAACCAGTTTTCCTGTCTGTGCCAACAAGAGCAATTTGACAATTTGACCCTCTAAGCTTGTAAGCCATTTCTACTTAAAAAAGCAGTGTTTAGCATTTCTTAAGCTAAAATTAAGCAGAGATATGTATCTCAGGAGCACTGCTAAAGGTAGATTTTCAATTAACTTATCTCCCACCTCATTTCTTAAAAGTTGACTTCAGAATTGTAGGCCTGGAGGCCAAAATTTAAATGAACTAATGCATGTCCTTTCTAACCACATACGCAGTGATATTTACAAATGATCTCCATTAATTTACTGCACTGACAGAAGACAGACCTGAGTTGCACAAGAAAGTACCATTATTGGAAGTTGTCATTTGAAGTGGATAAAGAATAAATGAGCACAGTGAATGAATTGGCTTTGCATTTCTTCAGGTCATACCTAAAGCTCTATGAAAGTAGTTGCAGGTTAGGAATTTTCTAGCCTATAAATATTTTGTCTATGCTGTAACTCTTTTGTAAATTACAAAAATCAACCGAGAGACTCCCTGGGCAGCGAGATCCAGATTATGGAAGTTTTCTCGGCATCTCCCTGTTTAGCTCCAGTGAGAAGACTGGATGCCTACCTGACTTTCATAGTCCAGATTATATTCATATGGAGTTTGGGCCAATGCTGTGCTTTTTTCTTTCTTTCTTTCACAGAAATGTTTCATTTCCATTTTTAGCCATTTCCGTTTCATAAAACACCTCATGCTTTCAAGTGATAATCTCAACAATAAACAAGCACATGCTTAAAAGTGGTGCGTTCTTCAAAATGATGCAATTTGAAACCTAATTTTCATGTACATCCTTTAATATGCACCATTAATTTGAGGACCCAGATAAAAAACTGAATTAATACTTTGGGAGCTCTAGTTTAAAAGAAGGATACTGGGATAAAAGCATCTGTACAATTAGGTCATTTCAAGCTGGTATTCTGTGTTTGTTTTTCAGAAAGGTAACATATTGTACTATTTGCTAGTTATAAGAACTTTCCTTCTTAATTCAGTAGTTGTCTTCAATATAATAGTTAAAACACACACATCTTTGATTCCTTTAGATCAAGAGTTTGATGTCACTTTTATTTTACAAATCTACCTATCTATCTATCATTCATAATCTGCATGGCAATGTATTAAAACATATGTGCAAGACTTACAAAAAAATAAGCTAAATTATTTCAGATGTAACATACTTTAAATTTTCCTAGTAAATTAATCATAATGCACAATCAATACTTTTAAAGGAGAAAGCTACTTCCACTCTACTAAATTAAAATATCAAAGTTCCAAAAGAAAAAAAAAAAATCCAAATTGTATTTTTCAAAGCAGAAACAAAACTAAAAGGTGAAAGAAAACAAGAGCTAAGATCATGTGTTATCTGAAGTGGTTTACATCTCTAATTCCAGCTTTTAATCCCTGACAAAAATATTAGTGAGTAAAAGTAGCTTTAAAGTTAGTGGAAGGGCATGTTGTCAGGAACCACAAAACATATGGAAAATGACCACTAAGATCCCGACTCCTTTTCATCTATCACTTTCAGAACATTAAAGCACAATTCTCTTGCACTTCAGAACTCTTGTATATCACCAAAATTGAGTAAATAAGCATTTGTGTAAATAAGAATGGTACTGGGGAAAAAAAAGGCTTATGATGCAAATTGCACCTTAGATTTGAAAGTATGGGAAATTCATTTAAAGTAAAATCGCATACAAGTAGCCAAATCTTTCTATAATTTCTATATTTCTGGATGATAGGGTAATTTTAGGAAAGCTAAAATCACTACAAAATAGCTCCTGAAATTAAGCCTTTTTAATAACACTTTTAGTCCCTCTTCTGTTTTAAGACAGATGGTCCATGGGCAGCTGTAGTCTAGCTGCACATAGAGTTTTAATAAGCTTTGTTGATACAGAACAACAAATAGTATCGTGTGAGTATCCAACTAAAACTGGGCTACACGTGTAAAGGGACTGTAAATCAATACAATTCAACTGGGAAGCTAATAGTAGAAGAGAGTAATTGAGCTAGTTACTAACAGTATCAGTATCAACTAGAAGATAAAAGTGTTTTGTTTTTTTTTCTAAGAAGTGGTCATGCACCGTACTGAAGACCAAGGTGGTTGGACTAGATGACTGTTGTAGGTCCCTTCCAACCGAAATTATTCTATTCTGTTCTATTCTGTTCTCTTCTGTTCGTCTCATTACAGGTGTCATGGTATGGTATTTGATTCTTTTTAATATGGATCATACCTCCCATATTTACTCAATCGATACATTGTATTAGGTTACTCCTAATTTTTTAGCCAGAATTATCAATTAGAATATTATGTAAGTTCTTCCTTACAAACCTGTGAATTCTGTTTAGTGATGTCTAATGTAGCACTGAAATTTAAAATAATTCATCAACAGTCTCAAAACTAAATATATATTCCACTTGTGTTTTTCCAGGATGGACATACTAGGGATGAGCAAAGACTATGTGGTCAGTGGGAAAGAAGGTAATTGACACACCACAAAGACAGCTTGTGGTTTAAAAATAAAAAACCTAAAAAATATAAAGTGGCAAAAAACCACAAAAGATCTCAGTCAAAGGAACTAATACTCTATCATAGTATGCTGGAACATGCTGTATATCAAATTGCCAATTTATCATTAGGAAGCCAGTGAAGGTGGTATCATGTAACTGAGATGGGAAAATACAATGTCTGCTTTTAAGAGGAAAGAAAATAGCAATCTGAATAAGAGTAGACTCATTGTCATATGAATCAACAGTATTGAAAGCTCTGGACAAATTTTTAAAGGAATATATGATCAAAGAAATGGAAGAATGTGGAAAATGGGATGAAATACAACACACAGTTAACAAAGGTAGATCATGCCTGATTAATTTGATATCTTTTTTTGATATGTGAATTTTTAGACAAGGGAAACGAAGTACATCTAATCTATCTGGATTCAGGCTCTATAAATAATTGATTTTTCGGTGCAACCACACATCTGAAAAAAATACTAAGAACTGGAAGAACAACAATAATGATTACAATAAACTGGTTAGGGGATAGGGAAAAGGTAGCAATTTTAGTAGCTAAATACACCTTTTCTGTATGTATATGAATTCATATAAAGAGAGAGATTTAAAGTCATAACAGCAAATAATAAGTGAAGATGGCAGATATGTTCTGTCAAATCTAAATAGAAAATATTAAAATTAATTTCCTTTAAGTTGCTAAAGCAAAATAAATTTTAAATCTAAAATAAGTATAAAGTTAAATTAAAATAGTAACATTATTAAACATGCAAAAAAAAAAAGAAGACTTTGGGAGAAAATCTACAAAAAATGAACAACATATCAATCCCATTAACAGGAACAATAAATAATTAACTTCACAGAAGCATCAGATATTTGCAAATAATTTTTAAAGTATCACATACCTTAACTAATCCTTTCAGGAGAATGCTTTAGTCGATCATAAGGCTCTACTTTTATTTAGTTAGAAATAGAAGACAGATATGTCCTCACAAATCCCATTATATAAAGGTGACAGTGGGTATTATCTTGAAGACAGAAAACAGAGTCAGACGGGTTCATTGCTAATTTTACAAGGTGTTTTAGTCTCTGTATCAATAAGCTCTTAAAGGATGTTTCCTTACAGTGGAAAAGAAATAAGGATAATACTTCTTCACCACATATATCATTAAAAATAATTGTTAAAGGTTTCTGTCACAGTTTTTGTGAATATACAAAGAGGTTTATTAGTTAAAAAGGTAAGCACAGATCATTCAGGATTTATTGTTGTTAGACAAATTGCTGCTAATAAAATTAAGATGTCCTTGATTTGAGTTACAGTTCTCATGAAGATAACATCTGATGCATTTTGTTTTCTCTCAGAATGCAGAAAAATCTTTAGCCAAATAGAATGTAAATATATGTTTCTTCTATTAAAAAAATTAGTTCTAAAAACTAAGAACTGGCATACCTTCCACATATGAGAATCCTAGAAGTTTAGATTTAATGAGTGGAGTTTTTTCATTTAGCAAGAAAAAACGGAGAGGTATCCACTGTCACTAGTTAAGAAAACTAGGACTCTCTGCACCATATAAGAAAACTAGGACCCTCTGCACCGTATTCTTCGGTAATGGTGAAATCAATAGGGAATATCAAAATATGTAATTGCAGCATTTCCAATATTTCTAGGTTTGTGTTTCATGAAGACTTTTTAGTAGAATCAAAAGGCTAAGAAAAAATAGAATTAGTTCTGATTTACATTTCTGTAAAATACTTGAAAATAGGAAATATGCTGGAGTACATTACACATGAGCTGCAAATAGGAAAAGAATTTTTAAGTGGAAAAACAATTTTCATGAGCAACTTTTTTCTGTACAAGGGTCTAGTCTTTTTGGTAGAACTATATGTGTTAACTCCAGTGTTCACTTTCCTGAGACAATAAGGCTCAAATCCTGTCAAGCTGGAAAGCTCAGTTTTCTACGTGTAAGGTTATTCTTGTCTCTCTCAATCTGAAAGAAATAATATTAAAAAAAAATAAATTGATTTTGCTTCCACACAATGCTCAGTTACTGTCATAGTCAGATGAGCGCCTTCTAACTCACACCACTGTAAGTGACATACATGCCAGAAATAAGACATACCTTGCACTTCACTTGGATCTGTAAGGTTTGGGGTCAGCCACCATTGCAATTTTGCTAGAGTTACTTTCTGGCAACATTTACTAAGGAGGAAAAAATCTGTCTACTTAGCTATTATGAATCCAATATTCTTTTTTTGGAGGTACGTTTATTTTCAATCTGAAACTGTAAGACAGATTCTTATCAGAATGCACATCTCCTCAGACACATGAAGCAAATTTTGATATGGCCATTTGCTGGAACAAAAGTTGAACTTTATTTTGAATTTGTATTAGCACTTTCATCAAACTTAATAGGCAAATCATCAAGCTTCTCATTAACAAGAATTTCTAACAGTGCCAAATAATGATAAAATAAAGGGAATCCATTATGATATAAGGGGCCAATTTTTTTTTTTAATTTACACTGCATCTTGAGCATATGCCAATAATCCAGCAGGAGAAAATAAAAAGCTCTTGTATAGTCTGTACCAGTATTAGTACAGACTGCACGATGAATGGATTGAGAGCAACCCTGCAGAGAAGGACTTGGGGGTACTGGTAGATGAAAAATTAGATACGAGTCAGCAACGTTCACTTACAGCCCAGAAAGCCAACCATATCCTGGGCTGCATCAAAAGAATCGTGGCCACTGGGTTGAGGGAGGTGCTTCTCCTCCTCTACTGCACTCTCATGAGAGCCCACCTGGAGTACTGCATTCAGCTCTGGGTGCCCAGTACAAGACAGATGTGGAACTGTTGGAGGAGGTCAAGGAGGGCCGTGAAAATGATCAGAGGGCTGGAACATCTGTCATATGAAGAAAGGCTGAGACAGTTGGGATCGTTCAGCCTGGAGAAGACAATGCCCTGGTGAGAGGTTTGAGTTTTTTTGTTTGTTTTTGGTTTTGTTTTTACAATGAGTGGTCAGACTCTGAAACAGGTTGCCCAGATAAATTGTGGATGTCCTATTCCTGCAGGCCTTCAAGGTCAGGTTACATGGGGCTTTGAGCAAACTGATCTAGTGAATGGTATCCCTGTTCATGGCAATGGGATTGGACTAGATGAATTTTAAAGGTCTCTCCCAGTTGAAACCATTCTATGAATCTATAATTCTATTCACTGGGCCTCAAGAGTTGCATATGTGAGATTCTGAAGAATGACAGGAATAATTAATATAATTAAACTATACAAAAGAAAGATGAAAAAATAAATGCACAATGTGAAAGGCTTCACGAAACCAATATCATGATGAAAAAACTTTTAAATTTTAGCGTTATGTACCTGAAATGTTTTGATTCCTAATGAGATGTTATGAAATGCAAATTAAACCATTTAAAATTGCAGCTTCAGGTCTTTACTGAACAGAAACTGTCAAGTTTAAGCTCCTGTGTGAACCTTAGATAGAGGTTTTTTCAAATTTAGTGTCTCTTCAGAGACCTCAATGGAGACACATTAAGTGCTTAAGTGGGTTCTAAAGAGCAAAGATGCAAGGTTGCATAAGCAATGAGACTGGACAATTATGCAGCAAATCTCATAGTGTCACATATAGACACATATAGTGTCACATGAAAGATGTAATGTATTACAATATACTGTAATGGTACCTCTTTGTTCCCTGCATCTGAAGGTACATAAGATTAACCATACTATCCTCATTTTTCCTGTAGTATTAGCTTCAACAAGTGGTATTTTAAGCAATACCTTAATGAGCCAGAGTCATCTTTTCACTGGGATCATAACATACACTAGCACCGCTGTCTTGCATGGATCTGGTCCAAGAGAGCAATGCTGATGTTATTAGATAGCTGTGTTTCTTCATTATAAACACTGGATAAGGTTTATTAGAATGCTCTCTCTATTACAGTGTTCCCTTGAGGTAAAATGGCTGTGACTATCTGACTTGATTTGAACTGGAGCTGATTTGCAACATCAGGCAGTGTAAAGCAGTAAGACCAAACCATTGAAACTGAAGAAAGAAACATTGCACTTTTAATTTTACAACACTTCTATTGCTTCAAAGAGTTTATCTTGGTAAAATAATTTCTAATATCAGAGACATGCTAATATTGTCTCTGTTGCTGCTATTCTACAGTAGAAGAGCAGTAGTCCCACAAACAGCAATTAGCAGGATGCTAGTAGTTGGAAAGGACTTGGACACAAACAGAGGGATGGCTCTGTGTGTGTAGTTTTCCTCAGGAATCAAAATACTTTGCAAGTCAGAAAAAGAAGCAGCTTTTGTATAGCTACTATTCCCCTATATGTGGAAATGAAGCTACTTGATAAAATTATCTTATACACACAACCATTAACCTTATTGATCATTGTCTCTGAGCTAGTGCAAAGGGATGAATGAGCTTTGCTAAATGAATGGATGCAGAAGCTATAGAGTCAGTAAGGAGCAGGAAATGAGTGATTTCCTTGTGTTACTGGAATGACTTAAGTGTATGTATCTCTTTATGCCATTACAAATAACAAAGTATTTTTATTTGCAATTAAGCATGTGTGGGACTGGTCACATAAACTTGAAAACAGTATTTCTGCCCCTGGACCAGACAATTAATGCAACGAACAAGGAAGAAGATCATTCTTGCATCAAAGCCTCAAGCACTATGTAAGTTCTTATTTATGATAACACTTAAATAGGATTTAAATTATTTTTTTTTTAAACCTTATCTGACTGAATAAAGTGATGCGTGTAGAAAGGGTAAAGAAATACCTGTTCAGAGGTCCAGCAGAAAACGGCTTCAAAGGAAATGAGGAGACTGAAGAGGTGAATCTCCCCTGCCATCTGTTATGAAGACAGGAAAAGTTGTTTGGTACATGTCAAGAAAATCAGGCTTTTTTCTCAAGACTGCATTTATTTGTCAGTGGATTAACAAATTTTCATTTTGCTGGCATACACACGCCTATAAGAAAACACAGAAGTAATTAATTCTCACATGAAAATATGCTTATTTTCTCTACCCTTTAATAACAATAAATTACTATAATGGAATGATTCTCTGAACACACAAATTTATTAGATACCTGGCCATTCTCAAATGATAATGGACAATTATTTACAATTTATTTTTTTTACATATAACAGTAGAAATATAATTCCTATCCATAAACACAAAATAGAAATGCCATTTGTTCCTTCTTTCTGCTTAAATGACACGTTAACCTTTTTGATTAATGTAGCACTAAAAGTCACATGGCATTATTCTATTAAGCAGCATTTCACGTCAGTCTTAATAGCTCCAATCAAACATCACTTACTGTTTGCCCTTGGAGTGTTCACTTCTTGTGTTATTTACATAAACAAATCATGTAATACACCTCTCTGATGCAAATCCCATTGATTAATATCCCATATTTATCTTGCAACAAAGGACTTCATAGGTTAAAGATCCACTAACTAGAAGAGGAACAAGTGCATAGAATGGGAATACACCAAGTCTTCAGTCATATGAAGTTCCTCACAGGTGACAATCATAGTAATTCCACTGAAAGCAAGGGAGCTCAGCTGACATAAATCTGAATCTTAATTTCATCAGTTCACCTGGAAAATGAAGAACCAGACATTTTACTGGTAACTTTGTACGTTCCCACATTCTGTATGACCTTGTCAAGGTTCCTCAATTTTTATTTGAGGTACTCAAATCCTTGGTACTCAAGCTATAATGTACAAACCTGTCCATTGAAATCATAAGCTTAATCTAGACAAATTTTTTTTTTCAATACTTACTGAAGGCTCTGGTTTCATTATGCAACAGCATAATATTTTTTATATTTATTAGTCCTAATAAATTATTGATTGCTCTCTTTTTGCTAAAGCTGGGATTCCACTAATAACTTGGTCAATGGGAAGGTGGCAAAATGAAGGTTTTGAGAATGGATATAAAGTTGCAGGATGCAAACATAAACATTTTAAAATAAAGAGGTTTAATCTTTCCCTATACTGATCAGGCAATTTAAGTAGGTCTGTGATAAAAACCCAATCAACCAGAGACACAATACCTCATTTTCTGAGGCTGAAATCCAATTCTATCTTTAATTCTCTACTTTTTCTTCAGAAATAGAGTAAGAATTCAGTTTGAACTAAAAAAAAAGAATCTCTGTAATGAGCTCCACAAAGAAATATTGGGAGCACATGTGACTCTTTAAGCACCTATCTTGAACTATCAAATAACATTACTAACACAAAGTCATCACTAACTTGTGTCCTAGCACTGCAAGTACTTAAAATCACGTGGAGCTTAAGTTATTGTGAGTAGGTCTAATAGGTGCCTACTTCTCTTCTGAGCATTTGATATCTGCCTGTGTCTTACCATTGAGTCTCACACTTTTAAAGCCCTGGGAGAAGCCCTGGCTGACCACACAGATGTATGCTTATGCAGACAGTTGGCCCTAAACCGGTGGGCATGCTCTGACAAAAAGATGACCAAGACAGAATGCAGTAGCAAATTGCTCAGAAGACTTATTTAGGAAGTGGAAGACATATTCAGATTGCCGCCTACCCAGTCCGGAGTTGGAATTAGAAAGCAGCTTCACCATCTTCTTGGTTGTACAGAAAGGCTCAACTTCAGCAACAAATAATAAATAAAACATACTAGAGAATATTTTTCATTTGAAATAGTCTTTAGGAGACCTGAGACTTGTAAGTCTAAGACTAAGAGTAAGTAAAGACTTGCGACCTGAATATCATACACTGTTAGGGTACAAGAATATCTTCAATTTATTGATAACATTTTTATATTTGGAGTCCCTCAGGAGGGGTATTTTGAAACTGACAGGCCAAGTTGGCAGAAGGAACTATTTTGCAGCACAGAATACAGTTAACCAGCTGGACTCTTCAAAACACAGTGTTAGCAATTTTCTTTTCCTTTAATGTATGTTAGGGAGGCTGAAACTGACACTTGATTGTAGCCCCTAACACCTTCTTCCACCCCACAAACAACCAGATCGCACAGGTTAATCCTGGATTCTGCAGGTCGTAGTCAATGAACTGTTTTATAGAAGGATTTAAGCTTCCATTTCCTGCTCAGCAACACTTTTGACCTTAGACAAAAAGATCATATTATTGTGCCTTAGTTCCTTTTTTTATAAAATAGAGATTTCCAAGAAAGGCTGAGATGTACTGATAAAGAACACAACAGAAAGTATAGCTTCTTCACAAAAATATTATCTTTAAAAAAACTTTCCCAAGCCACTCCTTGGTTTCTTTCTGGAATCTTTTTGCTTGGGTTTTGGTTTGTTGGTGGTGGTGGTTTGTTTGTTTTAATTGGCTGTTTAATTGGGTGTACAATGGCAGAGATTGGTTTGATTCTTTACTTTTAAAATGTATGATGTCCAACTTTTCAGCGGATGCCATATGATTACCATTATGGGGTTTTTTGCCATGTGCCAGCTTCTGAGACCATTATATGAGAAGGCTCACCTAAGAGAAAAAAGGAATGAGCAAAATTTTACTCTGAATAATTTAAGACAAAGAACACAAAAGCCAGAAAGCAATTTAAAATGTCACCTTACCACTCGAAGGATGTGCCGTAGATACATCCAAGAGTCTAATGGATTCTGGGCTATTATGAAGACATTAAAAAAAAAAAAAAAAGAAACAACAAAAAGACCACCCAGGTTGTACTCATATACAGTATGTATGAGGTTTGTGGGAAAAGAAAGGAAGAGAATGAGATGCCACAGAAGAAGACCCTAATGTTACAGAGCACACACATCAACAACTAGAATTGTGTCTGATGGTTTTTCCCTTCCAATGAATCCTAGCCCTTACTTTTCCATTGAGGCAGCTGGAGCTGCATGTAAAAAAGGAAGAACAGCAATGTGAAAATTGCAGATGTATTGCTACTTTCTATAGTCCAATAAGTTCAATTCCATAGTCAAGTTAGTATTTCACCAAAGCCTGAGCAATTACCAGAGTACACAAGAACAGCTTACCATCATTAATGGTAAACATATTACACAGAATAAGAAAATATGTACCTGTCACAGCACATTGAAAGTGTAACATAGTAGAGAAATTTTGTAGCAAGAACATGATGATAAACTGATGCTTACTGTCTTCTTTTGAAACAACCTGAAAAATAAATTAAGTCTTTCATGTTGTTTGCTATATACCTAGTATAAATCATAATTGCTCTATCTTTAGTGATAGTATGAAAAACAATTTATTTTAAGGAACTCATCTACTGTTCTGCAAGTTTTCATTATTTTTACTTATCGTACATTGTTAATTTAGTGCATCACCTGCCACACATAGGCCTTTGCTTAGGTATACAGCTTTCAATTATTCCATGTTTAAAGAGTAAAATTTACTTCTACGAACAGCCAGTGGAAGAACTTTGTGATATATAAGCTCTTCTTCAACAGTTTCAGTCATCAGCAATGTTACTACTGCTGCATGCCAGAACAGTCAGAGATTTCTGTCTCAACCAATCTCAACAGGACTGTGCAATCACTGTAATAAGAGTCACCTTGTCCTAAGAGGACTACTGTCTAATTAAACAATACAATGAATAAGATGGATTTTTTTTGTTTTTTGGTGAAGCTATTTATTCACAGTCTCAACATAAGTAGAACCACAAATGATTTTTAGATGAAGCTGCTTCAGAGTAAAAGAGAATAACAGTTTTATTAGCCTTTTTAACTTCTATTTTATAAAAACTTATGAAAGGTGATTTATTATTTTTTTTTAAATTAGCATTTAATTTTTGGTCTCTTGCTTGGGTGGATTATTTTCCTAACATAATACTATGTATTCCAGGTTTCACATTTTGTGAAAATTCAGAGAATCACATTTTGCTGCAATGAATTTCTGGTAAACCTTTTTAGAAAATCATTATTTTCCCTCAACAGTTTGGAATTTGGTGTCTCTCACTATAGCTAAATTGACTTTCCTATTGCAAAAATGTCACTTACTCCCCTGCCTCCCAAGATTTCATGGCCTTCTCAGTTGTGTCTGCTTCAAATTAAAGACTACTGGTTTCATCCTATCGGAGTTCTTATTAGAAAATGTTGATTAAGATTTTGAAAAGGAAATCACAAACCATATAATCTCTATAAAGAAATCATAAATAGTGATAAAGCAGAGAAATATACCCTTTGTTTACACAATGTAAAACTCTAGAATAGCACTTAAAAAAACCAAACCCAAAACAGAATTATCATACAAACCCATAATTATTACTATCACACCTTCAGATGATGCTTAACATATTAATATTAAAATTGAAATCACCTAAGCATGTTAAATTAACTTATTTAATTAAAAATTATGTTAATTTCCTTTTAAAGGAGATTTGGCTTGCATTTTGAAGGGAAATATTTAGCAGTCCAGCATGCTGCGAGCTAATTCCTAGCTGAAGTTCTAATCTATGTGATTCATGAATATGACCTGAAATATCATGGGATGTTCTTGGAGGAGTTAAATATAGAAATATGGTCTGCTGAACCTAGTTGAACTGTTTTAGTTAGGGCTTATATTTTGCAGTAAATGCTAAAAAATCTATTTTCCCCTTCATTTATGTTCCCCCATGTTCAGTACAATGTTTTTACCTCATTCCCACAAATTTGAAAATACTCCTATATTTTGAAAAATTCAGCACCAGTTTGCTTAGCATATTAGTAGTCACAAAATCCTGGACTGTGGAGAAATTCAGTTTCAGACTCTTCCTTACAAGCAAAAAGTCTTTTGTATCCATGCGTATGCGACATAATTTATATCAAAGGCAGCTGGAACAAAACCAGGTATGAATCTGACTCTAGAAAGTGAAAACTGTAGGTAAATATTAGGTCCAGACACTCATAAATGGCAAGTATTTCATCGTGTAATTCCAACATGGGAGCCAAACTAGTATATTCATAATTCTTCCTTAAGCGAGGTTACAAATGCAAAACATCTGGAACACGTTTTACTTCGAAACAAATTACATTCTCACATAGTGAACTGTCAAAAAGAAAGACTGATTTGTAGAGTATTTCAAATATTAGCTCAGGAGTTGAAGCCTTGGGTCAAACCCTTTCTCTGCCATGGATTGTCATTGTGATCTTTGGCATATCACATAAATGTAGGTATCAGAAAAGGACTTATATGCCTAAGTTGTGATTTCAAGGCCACTTCATTGTGGAAGCACTTGTACTCTGCAGATATCATTGTTCTTACCTTTAGAGTTCCTAAAAGTGCCATAACTGTATATTGGCAGAGGTCACTACATTCTCCATAGCTCAGCTTATTGCTTAAAAAGTCCTATTTAGTTTGGCCAGGATTCAGAAATTAGAAGTCCCTTTCCCTAAATCCTCTGCCTGGCCAATGAACTCAGAGCATTCCTAACATCTTCCACAGGACCAGGATCCTCATATAAACTAATGTGAGTGATGAATTTCTTTTAAAAATATAGGAGATAAGACAGTTGTGATATATTCTTGTCCTCCAGTAGCTTCACTGTAAGCATGCTGGTGTACAGAGGCAGAGTCTTCTCATCTAGCTTTATTGGTGTATTGGGAGTCACCTGCAAGGGAGCTGAATCACCTTCGGGGGTGTCTAACTCTTTTCTTTGACTACAGAACCTACAGCGACTACCGGAAACCTGAAAAAACATTTTAAGCTGCATAAAACTGGGTATGATGACTCTGCTGGCTCCCCAAGCAACATGTCAGCATTTTGGGGTCAAAATCTTCGATAGGGCTTGTTGCAATAGGACAAGGGGTAATGGTTTTAAACTAAAAGAGGGAAGATTTAAACTAGATATAAGGAAGAAATTTTTTTACGATGAGGGTGGTGAAACAGTGGAACAGGTTGCCCAGAAAGGTGGTGGATGCCCCAACCCTGGAAACATTCAAGGTCAGATTGGACGGGGCTCTGAGCAACCTGATCTAATTAAAGATGTCCCTGCTCCTTGCAGGGGGGGTTGTACTAGACGACTTTTAAAGGTCCCTTCCAACCCAAACTATTCTATGATTCTATGATTTCATACTGCAGTGCCTGCCTTCTCCAGCTGCAGCGCAGAAAGCCAGCATACCTCCTCAGGTGGCTCCAATTTGTTCAAGTTGCAAGTCTTATTCTTAGGCAGCTGACTGGAAATATGCTAGGTGGACATGAGACCGAAAGCCCAAAGTGGTCATGGATGGTGCAGGTTCTAAATATATAGCTATTATAGATTAAATATATAGTATTATAGATGAAACATAGGTATTCCTGTAGTAAAGCTTACTTAAGGCTTCACCATCCTGGCCGTTGGTATTGTTAGGTTAGTGCAAGTGCACTTTATCCCCTCATCCAAATCAACGATAAAGATGTGAAAGAGAACAGGTCCCAGTTCTGAGCCCTGGGGAACAGCACTTGTAACTGGCTGCCAACTAGATTTAACTCCATTCACCACAACGCTTTGGGCCCAGACAGACTGGTTTTTACTCTGCAAAGAGTAGGCCCATCCAAGCCAGGAGCTGCCAGTTTTGCCAGGACAATGCTGTGGGAAACAGTGTCAAAGGCTTTACTAAAGTCTATGTAGACAACATCGACAACCTTTTCCTCATCCACTAAGTGGGTTACCTTGCTGTAGAACAAGATCAGGTTAGTCAGTCAGGACCTGCATGCCATAAACCCATGATGACTGGGCCTGATCACCTGGGTTGTCCTGCATGTACCACGTGATGGCAGTCACGGTGAGCTGATCCACAGCCTTCCCTGGCACTGAGGTCAGAATGATAGTCCTGTAGTTCCCTAGATCCTCCTTGCTGCCCTTCTTATAGATGGGCTGGTTAGCATTTGCTGACTTTCAGTCAATGGGACCTCCCTGGTTAGCCAGGACTTCTGGCAAATGACGGAACGTTGCTTGGCGAGCACCTCCGCCAGCTTCCTCAGTACCCTTGGGTGGATGCCATCTGGTCTCATGGACTTGTATGTGTCACCCTTCAGAACCCAAAAAGTAGCTTTTATAACCTAGGTAGGTTATTTATATACATATATATGTGCTTTAATGTTCCACATTATTTTCTTTGATCCTAAGTTTTGGCAGTCGCACCTAATCGTTATTGGGATTTGTGCTTTTAATATAATATTTAATAGAATTCTTTAGTTACATGCTGTAAATATTCTGCAAGTGGCAGATGGTAAAAAGAGAAAACATTTGTTTAAAAATGAAAATAGTCAACAGAAGAACAGATCACCTGCGGAACACACTAATTTGGCACACCTATGTGCTTTATATCGAGTGGAAACAACAAAGAAAACAGCACTGTAAAATGCTTTGAAAAAAAAAGTCTGTGATATTAAAGATCAAACAGAAATCCAAGAAAGTGTCAGAGTCATAAGCTATGTTGTAAATCAGACCTTTCAGACCTTTTCTATCTCTTCTTTTTTAGAAAATGTCTAACTGCACGAGAAGCTGCCTTTTTTTTTTTTCTTTCTTACTGAAGCTGTTGTCTGCTGTAAGCACCTATAGGTCTTCAGATTTTAATAAGGGCACCATGAGTTGGAAAATGGTGGTTACTGCTCTATAATTCATGTTTCTGCTTAAGGATGCAAAATGTTTGATATGACAGCATTTGGCTGCCAGTTTCTATGGTTTTTAACAATTGAACCTGCAACACTGTGTACAATTCCTTATATTTTCTAAAAGGTGAAAGAAATGTTCAAATACCAAGATTGTCATGCATTGTTTCTAGTTCTGCAAATAGCAGTCCTATTTTTTACTAATTTTAATTTAAGGTCTGTAAAATCCTTTTCAGAAGTACACTTGTTCCTTTGGAATACACTTGTTCAGAAATGTTAAATTAACATTACTAATTCTGAAGTTACATTACCAAGATTCCCTGGACATCTCTTTTCCTCAATATAACACACTAACCTTGCGGTTTCTTACAGCACAAATGGGAGTTGCCTGGTCAACCTGCTGTAGCTCAAGTTCAGTTCTTGGTTTGATTGAAGCGACGGATTCCCTGGAATCCCTCTTTCCTTGCAAACATGCTGCAAGAAGAGTAAAATAGAGTATTTTCCTCCTATTTTTGTGACAGAATTTGGTGATGAAATATCTTGCTTTTCACTTCATTTATTGGTTTAGTTTTCCGGTAGCAGAAATAAGTATTTTAAAGAGAACAAATGCCATAAAACAAGTTTAAACTACTGAATTTTGAAATGCTCTTCAGCAGAGCAAAAGGTGTAAATACAGCCATGTATAATGTCATTTGAGGTTAATGACAAAATAAATTGTTTCCCCATTTTTGAAGAAAGCTTTTGTGAAGAGATGTATTGCCATAAGTTTGAAATCCATGCTCTGTGACAGCTGCTGACTAGTAATGAGATCTAATGAGCTGTCTCTTTACTAGAAAAAAATAACATTTGAAACAACAACCTCTTTGCAAATTGTAAGAGCATGGGAACAGAGACAACTTCTCTATCCTGAGCTGATAAGCGCATGCTGATATCAATAGCATTTCAATTCAAAAGAAAATCTCTACTGTTCAATTCAAATGTGAAAACGGAATGTGAGATTAGTGTTTGCATAGACAATCAAGATTTGCATCTATTTCCTTGTGGGTTTTGTGATAAAGTAATGCTTTTGCTATTTAAAATCTTTTAATATCTCAGTAAATGTAATGCCATAGGAAACACAAACTAGCTTATGCCAATATAATCTAAATCTATAGATTTAACTATATTTTAAATATTTCTATATTCTGAAAGAGATTATATATCTGTATTAGTTGAACAAGGATTTCATATGCAAAGACAAATGTGCCTACTCAAAGCTGGCTCTGAGGCTGTCTATCAGTTCCAATCCTATTTCAGAAGGCAACACTGTCAAAAGCACAGGACAAAGGGCCAGAGAATAATCTTATTGATTTCAGTGTTAATGAAGAGTTACTCCACTCTGATTCAGTGGGGTTCGTGTTAGTCCAAAAATGATGTAATGATATCAAAACCAGAAAGTCTTAACTTTTATTTTCCCAGCCTGCTTCTTTATTGTATTAAAGCATACTTTACTTTTTATAGTGCTTTTCCAATTTTTAATTGCAAGGGAAGGATTTTCTGATATTTAACCCTTCATTCAACAGTGTATTACATAAATATGCATATATGTATATATGTTACATATTTTCTTTTAAGTTCTCTGTTGTCGGATCTGATAATGAGCATGCCTTATGCTAGAGCTACAAGAGCTTGGAAAATTATTCCCTTGACATAAATAACTTAGTTTTCAAAACACGTAGTGTATTGTTTACCTACATTTCAGTCTATCTGATGATTGAGTAAATATGTATCCTGGAAAAAATGTGTACTATGTAAAGCAGCTAGCAAACAGAAGGACTTCCAAATCAAATACTTTGATTTATTCTTTATGGGTTATTTTTTGTTTGGGTTGGGTTGTTTTTTTTGTGTTGGTTTTTTTTTTTTTTAATATATATACATATATTACATATATGTACATACATATTTTTTTAATATATATACATATATATGTATAATATATTTTTAACAAGTTGGTAGGAATACATCCATTACAACTGTATTCACATAATAAGTATGTATACTGCCAACTATATTAGTCACATTAAGAGAAATCTGTATTAGAAGGGCTAAAGGTGTGCATTTTGGTATTTGCCTTACTACTTTCAATTACTGGTAAAATATAGTCACCTGTATATCATGGTAGGTATAAGAAATTAATCAATACAGGATTTTATTGAACTGATGTTTTAAAGATACATTGGCAAGGAGCATTCCCCACTAGGTAATATAGTCTTTGATTAATATTCGGGAGAACTCATTGGTGATAAATGAGCCAAAGAATGGAGTTCCATTGGTGAAATAGAAACATACAGGAAACTATGAGAAGATTAATCAAACGTTTTGTACACAGGAAACAGAATGTAAAGTGCATTTCCCAGTGAAGACAAAATAAAACAAAATGTAATGAGAACCAAACAATGTTCTATGCTACCAGAGAAAAATGTGAAGACACCCTGGCCCTTAAACTGCATTGGTTCCTTCTTGTCTAGTTGGTTTCACTGATTCAAACTAGTCATGAAAAGCTGCAGTTTTCTTTTGAAGGCTTTTTCTTATACACCCACTTTTCACATAAATGACTTAATATATAAAAAATACAGGAGGAAATCATCAGTGCCTACTTAAGTGCAAGGAGGCCACAATTTTTATTAAGCACCAATCCTGTCTCTTACATCTAGAGGACATAATTATAAAACACTGTCTTCTGTGAATGTTCCCAAAACATAGCTCTACAACAGGCCTTACCAAAATTTATATATATATATATATTATATATATATATAATATATATTATATAACAAGCCTTATCAAAAATTTCCATACCTGTACCTAAGGCCTATTTCCTCTAGCGTTCACTGTTTCCTTTACCATTGAACTACTAGCTGAGTGAAAGCAACAATTTTTGTCCCTGTGGTCTGTTGCTGGCTTTTAATACACCAAGAGAAGTGTCAAGTGGCTGAATAGCTGCCTATTCTTTTTCAATTAGCAATAAGATAAAGAGATGTTATCAAAAAACTAAAAGACTCCTGTAAGTGCTTTAGTTAATTCTATTCTTCAATCAGATCTGTTTCATTCCATGTAACAGCAACAAAGTTACTTTTTTAACTCACCATAGCTTCCTTTAGTGGGATTTGGCTTTTGCACATACAGAATGAATTTAGAGTCTTCAATAGCTGCGATGCAGACCAGCAGTACTGCTTTCAAGATTTTAGCAAAAGGTCCCATTATACATGTATCATATATACATGCACACACATAAAATCATTGAAATAATTCACCAAAAGTCTCAAAAGTGTAAAGAGTGGATCATATTAGTTGCACTAGGAACAGCTCCTTAGTCAATTTTAATTGACTTGAGTGACTTCAGCATTGCCACATGGACTTATATCGCATGAGGACTGGTCTGTAACTGAAGAAACATAAGACAAGCAATATCAGCAGGAGCTTAATGAAGACAGCGGACACTGCAAATGTCAAAAGGTCCGTCTAGAGAGCAGAGAGGGAGGGCTGAGGAGGCCTGACAACGTACAAAAATACTTAATTTTATAAAATAAATCATAAAATTATTCAAGATGAAAAAATTTAATTTTATTTTAAAATGGTGACCAATTGCCTCTGCGTCTTTCTTTCCTTATGTCACTTCAAATGATCAACTCCCCTGACTGAATGAAGATAGATTTCTATTATTTAGCATGGAACATCCAGTCTGCTATGGAATTATATAAAATATATCTTTGTTAGTCCTTGTCTTCTGGTGGGATTTTAACATGAATGTTATCTAATTCCTTGTGTCATTTCCTCCTGTGGTTAGGTGAACAAATGCCTTATATACTGATTGAGAATAATACGGAAACTATTCTTGGCACACAAACTCCATAGGCCAGGAGCGAATACACAGTTTAAAAAACTATCAAAATTCTTTCAAATTCTTTATTTGTTTTGTATTTAATAGAGAGAGATTGCATTCCATCCCTGCTCTTACGCACATAACTTTTTAATCAGAGAATCATGATTACTTATATTATAAAAATAATCTTATTATAAAACAAAAAATACCTACAAAATACCCAGGCCTTGACTTGGTCTTCTCCCAGATCATTACAGTAGTATTTATTGCAATTTCTATTTTTCATCATAAACAGCAAATTATTAGCCATTAGTCAAGGTTACAACTTTTTACGCCTTAAATTATATATGTCTCTCTTTATTTTGCCAAACTCAGATATAAATGTGCAGAGGTTATTTTCTTATTTGCCAGATTAACTTGATATTTTCAATGCCTATTCAATATTGGGAGTTTTAATCTACTATATGGTAGAATGATGTCTTTTGCTATAAAGGATCCAGCTGTACTGTAAGCTTGAGCTGTATTATATACCTCTCTGAATGAGTGCTCTCTAGAACAGGTGCATATGTTATTTCTCTTTATTCCCCTTAACTTAGTTACCAGTCATAAGCACCTGTCTTCTCCAAACATGGACTTTCAGCATTTAATACACCTTTAGATATAGCTAAGTCATTTGAGCAGCTAGTCAAATAATGGTAGGGGCCAAAAGATGGCCTCTCCAAAATAAAGATGTAGAGCCTTGTGTTTTCTTTGTACTCCCATATTTCAGTAATAAGGTCTTCACCCTTGGCATTTTTTTTTTTTTTTTAATTAAGAGATGAGAATAATGATCCCTTCAACTTCATTCAATCTAACTATGAAATTATTTCACTACTAGGAATATTGTTTTAGGACATTCCTACTTCAGTGTATGCTTTTTGCTAAATGGTATGACTGCAATAAAATTTAAGCATATTGTCTGAATATAAATTAGTTCCTCTCTCTATTAAAAGAAGACCAGGCTAGATTTGTTTCAACAGAGTTATATATAAGTTTAAGCCTAGCTTGGAAGGTTTTAAAGATCAGAATTAATTTTTATTCTTAAAACAATTTCTGTGAAACTTTGGGATACATCATTCCACTGAGATAAAAAGTTTATTAGTTTTTTTCATTATCAAGAGACTGCAGTCAAAACAAAGAAATGTGAATAGCACATATATCATCTGACGATAACTTATGGTCAAAAATAAAGACAGCTTGATTACTTCTGTTGGTTTTGATGTCTCACTTTTTTTTTTCTTTTTTCTTTCTCCCAATTTTTATTTCATGCTAAACATTAATAAAAATATTCAAATGCATGTAAACTAGGAACTGATTGCTTGTAGGACACCATAAGAAAGGCATCCGCTTAAACATTGAGCTAGCCAGTGTTTAATCAAAGTAACGTGTCATGTTTTATTTTGTGTTACTTTTGCTTTTGTGCTTTGTTTTTTATTCTCTTTTCCTAAAATAAACCAGAAGTCTCCTGAATTCAAAGTATACTGGAAAATTATTATTATTAGCAACCACAGTTGAACTAAAGAAAAAACAACAAAGAACCAAAGCCTAGCTTATACAAATCTGTTTTCTGTAACCCCATGCTGATTGGCATTAAAAAAGAATTAAAGAGAGCTAATGCAGTCAGTCAAGTCCTACATTATCACTTTCATGGTTTTTGTGTAGTACATATATTTCAAGCCTATAACATGTGGTCATGCTGTTTACAGATTTTAAAATATTGATAAAACACTAGCTTCTTCCAGTTCTCTGGAACTTCTTCCATATTGAGGACTTATTGAAAATCAGCGTTATTGGCCCATAAAAACCCTTGCTCAGCTCTCCTAACAGTTTTAGATTCAAGTTATTAGTCCTGCTTCTTTGAAATATCTAACTTTACAAGCTGCTGTTAAACATTTTCCTGAGTTATTGTTGGAATGGAAAATATTTAATGTGTTATTATACTAAAATACTGAACAGAAATATTTTTTAAACAGTCCTTTTTGCATTATGTTTGAAAAGCCAAAAATATTATAGGGTTCAATTTATACTTAAATTTCCGCTAATTCATAGCTTCTCAGATTCTGCCTCTTTTTTTCTCTGGTGTCTCTCAAGTCTTCTAGAAGTTTTAGGTGCTACATTACTTCTGACTTTACATAATTTTTCCATTTGTTTCTTAATTAGAATGCTCCTTAATTATATTCTTTAGCCGATTTCACTGCCTTAGCTGTGCTGGTTTCAGGTTTGGGTTTTTTTCCTGCTATACTTTTATATTTTGTCTTTCTTGCTCTCTTACCTTCCGTTTTCAGTTGTACTCTCCTTTTGCTGTTGATCCTGCAAGCAAACATTTTCTCTCTTCTCAAATTGCACTGCCAGTAAATTGTAGAAAACCTCCCCCCAACCTTGAGGTAATAAAAAACAAGCACCTTTTCCTTGCCAAAGAGTAATTTGGTGTTAGCAATAGTGTAAAATTCTTGACAATAGGAAGACACATCCTGTGCCTTTGCTATAATTAACTCTCTCTGTTTGGGCAGTTAACTAAAAATTCCCAGTAAATTTTACTTTAATGGAACATCTTTTGAGAGCCAAAGGAGGAAGATAGGTAGAAATCGCTATCTAAGGCTGTGTCCTACCAAAGCTGTTGTCTCATTATCTCCTTTTTCTTTACTTTGGACCTGATGATGTCTCTATCATTCATAGTGGTGAGAATTAACAGGCTGTAGTTTTCTGGGAACCCACAATATTGCTATTCATCTTTTATTGGTGTGGTACACAACTCTTTCCTTCAGCGAGTTCTCTGTATCGCTTTTTTTCACATGACAAGCTACACTGTACATCACTGCTTTGTACCTGTAAAACAGAGCTCAGGGGAGGTGCCGTGCTCCATATTAAGGTAGGAGAGCTCTGGAGATCCCCTTCTCCGGAGGGAATGTGTGACTGGGCAGGAAAATGGAGAACTGGAGCATACTACCTACTAATTCCAAGGCTGAAAAGAATGAAACTTATGCAAGCTCTAAACAAGATACTCATGCAGATAAATAACATATCCTTATCTCGCAGTCGGATTTCTCTTTACTTCTTGGTAATAAAAAGAAGCATTTCTGTCTATATCACAAGGTTGCTGCTGAGAATTATAAACAACACAGAAATTAAATAAGTCTTAAGCGAAACCTAAAACAAAATGAATGATTGATACCTGGTTTTGCTTTTGTCAAACAGGAACATAACACTGCCACTTTTACTCATGTCAGTGTAACCGCTCATGGAATAAGGTTATATTTATGCATGTTAAAGGCAGGGACACTCAAGCCTTTTCAAAGGCCGGGACTGTGTGGAATTAAGTCTTCCCACTGACAGGTGCGACCTATATTTTAAGTGGTGTGTGTGTGCAGTATATATACAGCTTATTTAATGTAGGACAAAATTGTTCTCAATGTATTGTTCTCAATTACTATTTATTTTCTCAACAGGTATAGAATCTGTTCTTTTAGTTTCCATTGCATTCCTTTTTCCCCCATTTCTTAATATAAGTCAGATTTTACCTGTCATATTCTCTCAAAGCACGCACTTGTGCATTGCCACACTTACCACAGCTGTCCCCAGTGTGTATCAAATGCAATGTGCTACTGCCTGCATTGTCTGTATCTCCAGATAAAATGTCATGCTGCTGCTGCCATGCAGCCTGTCACCTGTGCTTAAGTACTTCCCTATCATGGCGCTCACCTCTGACTGCATCTTGGCAGCTGCCAAATCAGTCTCACAGGAAGTATGACAAGAACTGTAATATTAAGCAAAATTTGTGAGGCATACCAAGGACAAAAAAAAAAAAAAAAACAAAAAAAGAAAAAAGTTGTTTGTTTGCTTTTTCAAGGAAAAAAAAAAGCAGGGCATATATGAGATTCACTGCTAAACTGACACCCAAAATATTGTCTTTAAGTAAGCTGCACCTAAACGATCATATAAAAAAAAAAAAAGAAGACACCTAAACCAATACTGAACAGGAATTTATGAGCACAAATCCAAATTTCTACCCTTGCTTAAGTCATACACTGCTTTTAGCCTAGACTCTCCAGGTTTTGTCTTTATCAGGTCAAGCTTGGCTCATCAGATGAAAGAAATAGGATGTGAACTGTTAGCCTACTGGTTAGGAATATTATCCATGGAAAAAAATAATGTTCGGGTTCCTTTCCCTGTAACATGGTGATGTTTTTGTTTGTTCTTATCTTGTCTTAATAGACTCTAATTAATAAATCCTCAGAAAAAGAATTTATCTAAACTTTCAAAAACTCAAACTTTTCCCTCTTGAGAATTCTGGATTGGAGTTTTCTGGCTTAAGCTCATGATGCTCTAAAACTAATGCAAACGTGTTTGAGTTAAACACCTGCTGAGCTTACTGGACCTTGAATTTCATATAGAAAATATTGAAAGAGATGCATTTTACCTTACTTAGGCACTTTACCAGTGCTTAAATTTAAGTTTCTAGTTCATCAGTTCTCATATTAATCAATATATATTTTATACCTACTGAGAGTTAGGTGACTTTAAAGCTATTTATAGCAGCATCCAGTTCTCTTACACTACACATCTAACTAATGATTTTAAGGTGAGATTCATCAGAGTAAATGTTGATGCTTATAGTGTTTACATCTGAGTTTATCACCCTGGATTGCCTTTATCAGTGGAGAGATACTGGCCATTTCAGTCTGTAATTAGTCTGGCCTGGTTTAGAAATCTGCCTTAAGATGCTATAAATTGTTTGCATTTCTCTACCACTGCTTTTATGTGAGAAGAGGCAGAGTCTCCGTGGTGAAGTGCCCTAGGTGACTGTATCCTCCATTCTTCCCTCATTTTCATCTAAAATTGAGGCCTGCAGAAAGGACATTAAGCAACTTAATTGGGCAGAGGCGATCTCTCTCTTGAGGCTCTCAAAGGGTCTGACTTCCTTCCATGCAGTGAAGGTCCCCACTTAATTCAGGAACAAGAATTAGAAAGTTTAGGTGCAAGGGAGATGTCTTGGACAAGTAAACTGATGAGTTTTGCTTGTGGTTCCTATCTGAATAGAGATTACCCAAAAGCAGCAGCTGACTGAAATGTGAGGCCACAGGGCTTACAAATGTTTCTTTGTCCATGCCCAATTGTCCCTGCAATACGATATCATCATGATCTGACTGCAAAACAAACAGGCAAAACCAACTTCAGATGAATTTGTATTGTGTCAGGTTTTGTGATTAAAGGCTCGTCTCCACACACATGATGAAGCCCTGAGGCACAACACCAGCAAAGCAATAACAATAACCTCCAGTCCCCTAACTCAGCCCTTTTCAGGACATGCCAGGAGGATGTCAGCCCCATGGTCTGTGAGACCCATGACCATCAATCAACAGGAGAAGGTCTCCAGGTTACCTTACAGGCTGAGTGGATACAACCTATAGAGGTAGGGGACTTAATGTGGGATGCAGAGGGGAGTGTTTTGGGATTGTACAAGACTATTTTTAGATGATTAGAGAAGAAACCAAAGGTAGGGAAAGGGAAGGATCTAGCTTTTTTGTGGAGGAATAAGAATGTGATAAAAGGAGATAAAACGGGTCAGATGCTTCCTACCAGGCTGCTGGTCAATATGCTGTCTGGCCGTGCCCTATGCCTGATTGCCTCTATCTATTCTGTATACTCATTAAACTCAATTTCTGACTATTTTTCTGAGTAAGGGGCTTTATTTTCAGTATGCATGTGTGTACATAGAGGCCTGAGTGCCAGCAGCCAGAGTTGGGAACTATAGATAGGGACTGTGTATCTTGGGTGCCAGCAACTTGAGAGACTGGAGTGGTCCATGTTGGCATGTGATCACTAGCTAACGTCCAGCTGGACCAGCTGATGAGTATGACAGAGGCTTGGGAGCCAAGTATTGGAGGAGCAGCTGTAGAGACCAGAGTGGTCTGAGAATTGGCTACTGGAGGACCCAGGAAATCCAAGCCAGCAACTGAGGAGACTGTGAGGTCTGGGGTCAGACTCATTTCCATGTGTGTTTCTTTGTACATGAGGCAACTGGGAAACCAGAGGATCCAGGCGCCAGCTACTGGGTAGACTGGGTGTCTAAAGCCAGCTACTGGAGGGTTCCATAGTGTATGTATAAATCACCCACTCACAGACCTTCATCCTGAGCTGCCAGAGATGGAAACAGGACTAGCCTGTGCTACCTGTATTTGTGTGAGGTTTTTTGCGTAGCCAGCCATATGAGTATATATGTGTATATTGTGGAAGTGTATGTATGTGTGTGTGTGTATATGCCTATCAATGATAAATGCTCAGCTCCATCTGGATGCTGGCTGGACCTAGGACCATGGTGCTGTGGCAGCCTCACCTCTGCCAGGTTACTGGATTCAGAAACTTGCAGTGAATTTTCTATGTATTTGGTTTCTATGTATTATTAAACTGAGTGTTATAAACAGTTATAAACTCACAGAGAAATATAAGGAGCAATTTCAATCCTTAGGTTCAGATGAGAATTTCTCTTATATGAGAGACAATTTCCTCAAATATCAAGACTCAAGGGGTTCCTTCTGTGTTTTATAATACTTTTGTTCAAAAGCTGCAATCTCTGCAAGACCTAGTTGTGAAGTGTGGGAATGAATTTTGTACTCCATTTTCATTGAAATAACTTTTGGTATTGGATAAAGCTGTGGACAGCCACTTCTTCAGTCTTTGCTATGAAGTGGAATCTAAGTGTGGAATATTTGTGTAAACATTAAGTGAGTTATAAAAGTTTGAAGTTTGAAATCGAAGGGGGAAACTACTTTGTGGAAAGGGAAAATTGTGCAGAGAGAGGATTTTTAGTACAAAGTTAAAAAAAAAAACATCTATTTTCTGTTTGAAATTACAGCAAGATATATCCCCAGTTCTTTCTAAAATGGGAAGTCTATTTCTCTGACTATACATCTTAGATCCTATACCACACCCACAATAGTTAGGATTTGGAACAATATGCTATGGAAGTTGGCTGTTACAGTTATTTCTATAAAAGAGTAAGCAATCAGAACAATCATTTCCATATCTTCTTTTAGAATAATAAAAGAATTGGCAGCCTACAATAGCTGTATTTTTTGTGGGAGATTTTGTTCATTTCTTGCATTGTGTGCTTTATGATGAGTCTGATATGACCATTAGCTTATCAGAGTTTCTTTGAAAGATACACCATTTTGAAGCAACAAGTCACAGTCTTTACTCTTAAACTGTTTTGAGTGAAAACAGAAACAAGTCTGAGAACTTCACTAACTTAGCTACTGTATTCTTAATCTGATTCCTTTCTCACCTGTATTCAAAAATGCATGTAGTTCATTATTTTTGGCATGATGGGAAGGCTGTAAATGTATGAATTAGTCATTCAGTACTTAAAATCATCAAAATGGGCATATTAGGCTGAAACCACAGTCCATCTACCTAACAATGCCTAGCAGAGGAAGGAGACGTGCATGCAATAATTCCTCTTAATGCAAACCCAGGTTTTAGCAGTGTGCAGGGAATTCTAAGATGAGGGTATAATCTTTCCTCTTGATAGCTCCTGATGGATTTTTTTTCTATGAATGCATTTAGTTGCTGCTTGACTCCATGCAAATACATGGCATCCACAAAATCTGTTGTCAATGACTTTCATGGTTTTAATTTTATATAAGGATTGGGCAGGACACCGTGCGTCCCTTAAACTTCACTTTGGAGAATGGAAGATTGTGCAAAGATTAAAGTAACTCAAGAACTAATTGGTAGCTGTCAATAAAGTGACTTCCAAAAAGATCTAGCAAGTATGGATTTTGCACCTTGACTCTGCAACCAGACTGAAGGCTACCTTTGAAAACATTTGGCTGTCAAAGTTTGACTGGCTTGAGTTATGTGGTCCCACATCACCTTTTCAATAGGAATCACAGAGACAGCTAAATAAATACACACCTTTGGCTTAGAAATGCCTCCATATCATTTGCTTAAGAATGCACAGACCCTCTGCAGACACATCAGGACCAGAACTCAGCATTCCTAACTATGTTTTTTTCAATAAAAAACCTAATCCATTTATTCAGTGCCTATCCCTGTTCACTTACTTTTGTCATATCTTACTGTCTAGTGTTTGTTTGTATCAGATATAGTTGTAAACAAGCAATTTTATTACTCGAATTATGTTATTAGATATTGCTAGGCAGAGAAGTCCTTGAATGCAAGGACCTACCATATAGTTCACATAAACCTGTATTCTTTCTTTTTCTTTTTTTTTTTTTAAAGGGGAAAAATGGCTTTCATTTCTGGCTGATAGAATTTATCTGTAAGATGTGAAAATTGCAAACATATTCATCACAATCCTTCCTTTTCTGGTCCTATTAATGGGTGCACATTCTCACTGTGATTGCATCCTGTTTCTATCAATTTATATACAGGAATGATATGTTCTTTTCTATTAAATGTTCTGAAGAGAACATATTTTCAAACTCACAATCGTTCTCGTACTATAATGAATCTATTTTATTACAGTTGAACGCATGCTACAGAATGTCCATTTCTATTATATTGAAATTCAGTGCAAAATACCTTTTATTAAAATATAGCATCTGCTTGTAAAGCAATATGCACTCTTACAGGGAAAACAAAGAACCATGCACCTGTGACATGGATTTAACATTTGGAGTGACAAAGAATTTCCTTAAAAAGAAAGAGTAAAGTGTTGATTAAAAAAAGATAAGGAAAAAAAAAATCACTCTTCCCACTTTTCCATTTACAACAATAATTAGTATCTTTTAAATAATGGTACTTCACTGCATTTCAATGTAGATTTAACTATGTACTTATCCTCTGAATGAAAAATGTTTCTGACTTCAACTCAGAGTCATAGCTGCATAAGGTATAGAAATCTGCTGGCTGGGAGTTGAAGCTATAGGAGTTATAAGTAATTACTTCTCTCACCTCCACTTCTTTGGACCCACCCTTGCCATCCATTGGCAGTGCTATACTTACAGCAAGTTGCAAAGCTGCACTGTAAGCTGTTTGCTTTTTGATTCTGTTCTGTGCCATTAGACTGCTGCTGGTCAGCTTCTCCGGTGATGTACAGTAAAATCCAAGTTATGAAATACTGGGATAGATATGTGAAATAAACTTTTTTCTTTTTTCTTTTTTTTTCTTTTTTCTTTTTTTCTTTCCTTTTTTTTTTTCTTGTGCTTCTTTTTTTCTTTTTTTTTGTGAGATAATGTTCTTTCCCAGATAGAAAGGAATTTCTGTGGGATCAGTTAATTGAAGGTTAACACATTAAAAAAATAAAACAAACCAAAACCCCATACCAAAACCAGAAAAGCTCAATCTTACTCTTTCAGGTGAGTGTTGCAGGGCTTAAGCAGTGTTCAGTTGTGTTAGTATGATGCACAATCATGTTCCCTTGACACTAGCCTAACAGTGTGGTAGTGCTGTAGGGACTACCAACTCTGAGCCATATTCGACTAGTGTGTGTAACAGGAAGATCAGATAGCTAAGGACTGATAAAAATTAGTGATGAAGTCATCCTCTGAAATCTAATAAGAGCTACAGCTGCCTGGCAAGCAAGAGTAGGGAAGCTGCAGTATTTGCTTCCACAGCACCAGTCAGAAGGAGTAAAAGGAAAACTTAACAATGTAAACTGACGGCTGCTGACTCCGGGTTTTTAGTAGCCCAGCAGGTGCTGTGCTGAGCAGCCCACCTTACAGTGGAAGAGTACAGACAAGTGGAGTGAACCAGAGAGTAAAAATTGCATGTAGACTGGGGTCTGAGAAAAACCACTGGTGTAAATGTTTCCAGTAAAATTGAAGTTAAATGCAGCAGTAGTATAAAGCAGTCCTCCTTTGCCTAATGAGCAGATATCATATAAGACTAAAGATCCCTCACTGAACTGCAGAGGCCAGAAATGGTACTCATAGTCAGTGTTTAAGGACATATAAGCATCCAGATGGAGAAAAGTCAAAGAGATGTTTGTCTGCATGAACTAAAAAAACATTCTTGAGACTGTGCCTAGCCACATTCTCCCAGTAATCCTGGAGGAATCATTTTCTTTCTCTTTTCCCATCTCTGAGTGAGAGTTTTGGCATGCCATACAAGGTTGGAGGTAAGGCACAGTGCAAGTAAAACAAATATACATCACTCCAGGCCAGAAAGACTGTGACTATGAGCAAATGTCATAGAACCTGTGATGGGTTGCTCCTGGCCAGAAGCTGAGCACCCACACAGCCACTTGCTCAATCCATCTTCCCTCTCCCAGAAAGATGGGGAGAGAATAAGAAGAACAACGGGGAGAGAAGTTTTAGGTTGCTAGAAAGACAGTTTAATAAACTAAGGAAAGAGGGAACAACCCTCTCTCCCACAAGCAAACCAATGTCCAGTCAGTCTGCAAGCCACCTGGAAAGAGAAAACCTTTTATTGCTGAGCACGGTGCTATGTGGTACAAAATATAAGTTTGGCCAATTCGGGTCAGCCGTGCATCCTCCCAACTTCTTGTCCAGCCCCAGCCTACACGCTTGGAGGCAGAGTGAGTAAAAGAGAAAGCTTTGATGCTGTGCAAATACTGTTCAGCGGGAGCCAAGACATCAATGTGTTATCAGCACTGTTTTAGTCACAAAACCAAAACAGGGCATCATACAGGCTGCTATGATGAAAGTTAGCTCCATCCTAGCTAGACCCAGTCCCAAGTGGTCCAGCTTGTTGCAGGATGCTGGTGCTCCTCCTTGCACTCTGGTTAGCCCTGCCCACACCTGACCTGCTGTTCAGGTGCGTTTCCAATTCAAGCAAGATGGAAATTCAAGTTCCAGGAAAGGCAGGTGAGCTTCTCAGTCCTTTCTTTTTGGGCAGGCTCTTTGGGAACCATATGTGGCCTGTGGGTGTCTTCGAAGAAGCTGACTGAATATAGTGATGTGGGAAATAACCTGGCAGTGCCTTAAACTGAAAATGTGTCCTGTTTCACCCTGAATTATTGCTTCCTGGCACAGGTCGGGGTAACTTAACTCTTGGTACCAGTTTTCTCACAGACAACCTTGCCAAAATGATGTTATTGACCAGGCCATTCATTATTAGTCATATGTTCACTTCCTTCTGTGGGAATATCTGCAAAACTGCCTATGAACCAGACTTCTCAGATTAGCCCTGGCTTTTCTGGGGAAGGGGAAACTCTGCAGGCATCCCTGAATGTACACACACATGACTTCATCAGAGCGCTGATCAGGAGAAGGGGGAAGGGAGGTGAATCATCTCACACAGTAAGTTCACAGTGCAGATGTCTGCCTCCCAGCTGCTTGCATGGTAAGAAAGGCTCGGAGATGCTCAAGATTAACACACCACCACATGCATCCGGTACCTAGGGAATTAAAAGACAAACAAAAGGCCCCATGGGCATTTATCGGCTTTGCAGGCAGCCAATTTGTTATTACTCTCTCCTTATTCCCACACTGTTCTCTGTCCTCTTCCCTCTGCTCTTCTGCACTTCTTAAAGAAGTAGAAAAGGCATCTTACAGAGCCACTGTTAGGGACCTCACACCCAGTCTGCCCTGTCTCAGGGGTATCACTCTTGTGCTGTCTTGTGCAGACTGATCTGCCAGGAAAGGCAAAGAGCACAGTGCTGTTGGCTTAAATGAAAGTCCACTGTGGTTGACGATGCCTGTCTTCTTGCACCATAGACATGTGAGGATCAAGTCTCCCTGTAAGACATTTATTTTCAGAGTATTTCTAGAAGATTAGTAGACTAAAATCTTTATCTTAAAAACTTACCTTAGGAGGTTTCTTCCCATCACAGCTGTGGAGTTTTGTACTCTGGCATCTAATCATTAACTCCTACTCTTCATTGTGTCAGTGTAGGTGTTGAAAAGAAAGCTGTTTTGCATAGTACTTTTCCCTGCCTTTTCTACTCATAAAGGAAGCAACTGCTCTCAGTGGCATGTCATGACTCTCGTCATTTCTAAGGGTCTAAACTTTCAGTTTTTTACCCAACCACCACTGCAGACATGCAAAGAATTGAGAAGGGTTTCTCAGAAGTCAGCTAAAGTAGCTGAAGCAAGAAAAGAAAGTGCTTTGTCCGAAAAGAACTATTTTGCCACAGTCAGTGACTGCCAACTGGATTTAGGCTTTATTCCTATAAATACTTCTGCAAACATTTTAATTCTGCTCATCTACTTAAAATTATTCACACATGTAACAGCATGTAGGAACAGGACTTAACGCTATAAACACTCACAGAAAATAAACAGATACTATTTATTTATTTATTTTTAATTACAAACCAAGGGTTCTGGGTAAAAATTAATGCTTGATATAAAAAAAGAAACTTATATTTTCTTTATCAAATAAAATGATTTGATAATCAGGAAATTAACAAAGATCCAAGGCAGTTCTCAACAGCCACATAGTCTTTTATTATTTGCTTGACTTATGGCACTCATTAGTTCTCAACTTTGACTCCTAAAATTTGACAAAGTACCTTGTTAGAGCTTGCTTCACATAGTAAAAATTTCTATTTCCCTATGAAAAATCTGTTTTCCAATTTGTTAGAACACAAACATGTTGAAATACCACTCATTAGAAAAGAAATCAAATAACAATAACAGGAAAAATGCTAGTAGCTGTCTTTTGTATATAATAGGGATTGCATAGTGAAGCTTTAAAAGTAATACATAGTCCTACATCACCATGACTGAATACAAATTAGCTGCCTTCTACAAACCCGTTAAGCTTCCCTGACTGAAACAGGACCAGCAAGTGACAAAACGCATTGCTGAATTGCATCTTCTATAATTGGTATATTAGGTAACATTTAATACATAGTCATTGCAATTTTAATAATAAAAATAATGATTAAAACTGTGAGAAACCTTACAGCACTCTGTCTAAATTTTTCTCAGGATTATACCCTTAACAAAAGCTTTACCGCACATTTAGTAGACATTATAGAAAGTTAATGCTACTCTTCCAACAGCATGTTTTCATTATAGAGCAAGCAATGACATAAAGAGTTTGCTGTGGCTGTCAGGTTGGAAGAGCTGCAGTGATTATAAGGGGAGAAAGAATGTGTTCTATCTTCTAATGGTTCATTTTCATTTTCTTTATTAAGGAAAATAGCTAATGCTTTCCTTTACAGATTACAAAGCATGGTGTAGGGGAGGCAGGTATCGTGTTCCCCTTCTTACAGATAGGTAAACTGTGGAAGAGAGAAGAACCTACATCTGTACAGATAAACAAAATAAAGCCTCAACCAGATACTAAAACTCAATAATCTACGGCAAAGGATAGACATGTTCCAAACCTATCTCAATCATAGTTCAGGAGTCAGCACGGACTTTGGACCATTACTCTGGAGATCTTGCATGTTTTGACAGTTAAAAGAGTCAAATGGTAAAGATATGGGATATTCTACTTGTTTCCTTGGTAGAAAATGATCCTGGGCAGATTTAATTTCCTACTGAGTACATAGCACAAGTTGTGTTCCCAACATCATCACCAGATAGCCAGTACCAAGGCAAAGAAAGACAGCAAAGCAAAGGTCTGAATCTCAGCCTAATGCTCTGTCCTTGTGAATGCAAACAATTTTTTCTTAAAAGCTCTAAGTATTGATTCTCACATTAGACGAAGAACACTGCAACTATATTTTTATCTAAATAAATAGTGTATTTGTGGTATTTAAAAGATACTCACTTTGTCAGTGGAAAAGGTCTGTTTGATACTACCGAAAGCTTCAACTTACTCAGAAAAAGTAAAAGAAGCCCAAAAGAAAATGAACAAAGAGTCCAAATAGCTTAAAAATAGAATAACATTTGTTAGAATGATTTGCTAAAAATTTTTATCACAGGGATTTGGATCAGGCAGGTTCAATCACTGTTAAGCTTTGGCAGAATTCTTCTCTCCAATGTTTATGTTTATCACATAAATGGGCCAAACGGGGTCTAAGTCCTAGATCAGGGTCTGGAGATGGACTAGCATAAGTATGAATTGTTGACAGAATACAGAAGTAGGACTGGGTTTGTTTGTTTTTTTTTCCAACTATGTATAGATCTATTAAATTTCACTGAGTTGATTACAGCAGCTGAAGACTTACTGCTTTCTTAGAGTAACAAATTGTTCTGTTGAAATTTTTGCTATGTTAAAATGTTTCAGTCACTTTCCAGATACTAAATAATATTTACAGTACTATTTGAGCTGAGACATGCCTGCTAATTTTGTTTTTCATGAATACAAAGCTTATTAAAAAATGGACTTCGGGCATTCTTTTCTCCTTTGATCATTAATTGTAGGTGCTTATGACATAATATTCTTTTGGTGGTGGTGTTACTCTTTCAATGCTCAGGGCACTATAATTTTCTTTTGTAGTGGGGGATACAATATTTATTTTTTGTATTTATAGAGTTAACAGCAGCTGACTCTGTCATATATATTTTTCTAAGCTTCTCAGGTCTTGAGTCATCAGAATCACCCAGGGAGAGATTTACAGTAAATCAGAGCAGACACTTTCTGTGCTTGCTCTTCCCCTCTAACAATGTTGTGTAAGTCTTGTTTAAATGTGCTTCTGGAGGTAATTTTAGCGTGGGTATGTTTAGTTCCTTTTATATTTTCAGCAATCTTGATAAAATAAAAGATCCCCCATGCACAATAAACTTGTATTTTCTGTACTCAGAAGTAAAGTGTAGTGCATAAAGCTCCTTCAATTGCATTGCTTTGAAGGATATTGTATGTTATTTTTTTACTTAACCCCAAAGAGAACCTGAGTCAATCTGCTAAGACCATAAATTTAGAAATGCTCTTGGCCAAATTTAGCTTTCATCTCCACTAATGTAAATCAGGACTTACACTCTTAACTTCAGTGAAATTACTCCAGATTCACACTAGAAGGAAAACAACCAGGTTTTGACTGCCTAACTCAATGGTCTGTCTTACCTGAGTATATTACAACTCTAGTTACAGCATTAAGTATTTTTGGAAGGCCTGGATGTGAGACGGAAATGTTCAAGATCAGTTTACAGCAGTGATATGTTTTCTTACCTTGTGTTTTGCTGAGCAGATGCGAAGATCTTGGGGAGGGCATGAAGTTCAATCATGGCTGGATAAAAGCATTAACTGCAAAATTGTTACAGATCCTCAGCACTTTTAGTAGGTGGCCTTATTTTCTTTCACATTTGATTTTGAAATGGAAAGATCTCTCAGGATATAATCCTGAGAAATCTGGTCTAGATTTTATTTACATGTGTAAGGGGAGTTAAAGTACTGCACCTATGAGAAGAACAATACTTTGGGGTTATTTTTTTTCCTACACTTGTGAATTGATGTGTAACTTCAGGAAGGGCTGTAGTTCCTCAAGTGGAAGTCAGATGGAATTTGGGCATTGTAAGTCAGCTTTGCTATCCTTAAAACCCCAGTTCAGATGACTTCTTATTCTGGAAGCCCTTGAACTCTGGACGTGGCTCAGTTTTCAACAGAAGATTTCCTCAAATACCTTAAGTCTTGCTCTGTGTCTGTCCAAAAGTCCCACAGTTTTAACAAGGCTGGACAACTTTGTGCTGCTTTGGGCTGTCTTGGATCCATAAATTAGATGCAACGTTGCCAGGAACGCTGAAAGAGCTCAATCCAGCAGGCATGCTATGAGCACACTTACACAAAATTCAGTCACACTTGTCATTTTTTGTAAAACATGGTATGTTTCAATGCTATCCTTTTATGTATGAGGTCAGTGGTTAGAGCATTAATTTCACATCCAGAAGATGTAGGCTTCAGTTGCCCTCTCTGCCTGAAATAACTCAAAGACACTTTTCCTATTTTTTGCCCTAACGAGGAAGAAATTGGGTATGTGTGGCCTGGGACAGTCAAAGTCTACAGTAAATCCTATTTTAAATCCTATTTTAACGACTATTTGAACTCATTTTAAAGCAATTTCCCTTTGTTAAAACCCTACTGAAATAGACATTCTACTACAGCAAGAAGAAGAAGAATAGAGGGGGAGAGAGACTGAGAGAGAGAAGGCTCACCAACTTGACAGTTAAAGTGCTCATTTCATAGGTGGTGGTGGGAAGTTATGGGTTGCAGCTCTTGCTCTGAGGCCCTAAACCTCCACAGATCATGGAAAAATTAAATAAAGCATTGTTTGTCTGTGAGCTTTAAACACAACTTCAGGGGTGTTTCTTCTCTCTGCTAGTTTAGACTAGCTGCTTTTTCAGTGTTTTAACACATTATAGCTGTCAGCTCAGCAGGCTGTTTATTAGGATCATCTTGTAAGGTTCTTACCTATCTCCAACTGCTGGCCACAAAGGTGTCTAAATATTACAATATTTTGTGCTGTGGTATCCTGATGCTTCCTTAATGTGGTTTTTTTTTTTTTTTTTTTTTTGTCTGCATGTTTGTTTTCCCAGTCTGGCTTCTCTACCTGTCGTCATGGGGGATCAGTCTCACAGGATTTTCTGTAAATCTGCTTGTGTAAATCTCAGGAATTTGGAAAAATTAGTCAAATTGGATTTCAAGGGCATAGCTCTGTTTATTTGATGGACTGGGCTACAAATTTAAGATGGAATTAATCTATGCTGAGAAGGGAGCCCAGCTGTACGTGGGAATTGAGAATATTTTGGGCCGGGTTTATGGTGATGTTTACTGAGCTTAAGAAAGAAAATAAATTCTACAGAGCCTTTTTCATATAGTTCTCATGTGGGTGTGACGCACCAGGCAAGCAAGTCTGCCACTCTACTTGTAGCATCTATGGGGAAATAGGACAACTACCTGTGTGTATCTATTGAAGTTTCGATCACGCCTCCTTGAAAATGGGCTCGCACTCTGTTTGTACGGGGTGGAAGAAAGTTAGTACTTAAGCAACTCACTCACCTAATTCACTAATTATTGCTAAGTAAGTTACACACTGACTAAAAAATTAGTTACGAAGTAGTGACAGCAGGCAAAAGACCTTAAAACTTTTTAAGAGAAATTCATGGAGAACTTACGCCTCGTTGCACTGTACAAGTATGACAGTGGAGTTTCTTGCGTGCCATTCTGCTGGGCTGAAATAGCATCTTTCACCCATGGACTTTAAAACTTTTTTCAAATACCATTGCATTTATTTAGGTAAAGTTCACAATATGTGCTGCATGCTTGTTTCAGGGAAAAGGGCAAAGGAATTTACTGGGTGGAAGCTAGAGAGTTCAAGAAGGAGGGGATGTCTTTGGAGAATATGAGAGGGGCTGATAGAGATCACGATGTTTGAAGGTCTACTCAAAGACAAATATTCAGTTTCTGAATTCTGTTGCCTCTTCAGCACCACTTCTTCTTTGGGATGGAGGAGGAAGAGGAGGCAGATTAAAAAAGGACTGTTAATATTACATACAATTCATCAGTTAAAGGTTTAAAGAGAACATCCTATCAAATTTTCAGGGTGACAAAGAAACATCCATTATTAGGACTTGAGAGCATAGCTTTTCTATCCCACCATTCTACACTTGGCAGCAAAAACATGAGCCAAAAGCAGGTGAGTGATCACATTCAAGAGGAATAGAGAAGAGAGGGAAGAGAGGAATGAGGTCCAGATGGGGAAGGGGCACACAGCTGCCTGGTCCAGCAGTAGGAGAAAGCAGAAGATAACACTTTGCAAAAAACCTGACGCAAATTTGCTCTGTCAGTAGGAATCTGTAGTAGGAATCAAAGGAATTCAAGTGCTTCATCTTACTTTTTCTCAAGGTACTGAGCCTCTGTTCCTTTTTACACACTGCTTTCCAGGGCCAGCCCGAAGGCAAGCCCTTTGTTTCAGTGGAGCTCCACAGAACTCAGGATCCTACTACTCGTGAGCCACTGTACTAATACATATACACATACCACTGGCTTGAGTGCACATACATTAGTCTTGCTAGAAACCTTTATTTTAAAGAAAGAAAAAAGGAAAAGAACAAAAAAACCCTTGTGATTAGATTCCAGCTGCTGAGCTTCCAGTAAAACTCCCAGCACATGTGTTTGTGTTTTTCCATTTATATCAGAATTTACTGTGAAGAGGGGATGTAACCTGAGTGAATGTGGATGAAACTCCGTTTTTTTTTCTAATAAGTTACATATGTTGACATGAGTGCTCAAACTGCCCTATGCAATGATATGATTAGGTTGACAGGAAGTAAATAGGTAGGTATCTGTCTTGCTCGTTGCAATGTGATTTCTCTCTTCACAGTGCTGTTTAATACTGTGATATATTAAAAGGAAGATAAATACAAAGCGGGCATGTCTGACCTGTGTCCGGTGCTGTTCTTTATTAATAATCAGATCATTGACTCGAATTACTTTGAGGTTCTTCATGCTAATGAAAGAAGCAATACAGACACACACTGACATGAATTGGTCCCAAGGTGTTTCTTGAACTAGTGAACTTGTCCAAAGGAAGAGCAGCAGAAGGTATTCAACCTGTATTCCCAGCTCATCTGTTTTCGACTGATGACTGAGAGACTTGGGAAGATTTTCCTTGGTTCTGTCTCTAAGGACAAGGCATAAAGAGAGTAGAAAAGAATCTTTTACTCAGCGTTTAGCAGCAGTTCCTAGAGTAGTGCGTGGCAAGATATATTCTCCTTTGAACACATTTCCAATAAATCTGGAAAGGCACAGGGGGTAGAAGAGATCAATGAACCATGCTGAGTTACAGAATGACCTTACAGCCCACAGGAAGAAGATCTCATTGGTGTTTATTTTTAGATGACAACTGTGTTGGACTGACTTTTATTTTTTGGCAAAGGCACTAAGAACAGAAGTAGCATAAATAACACCTATGGTGACTTTGAATATACCAGAAAGGAATTCAGTTAGTTGTCCAGCCTCCTGTTAATATACACATTGAACCCCAGTTAACATCACTGTAAATTTAACCATGTGCAATAGTTAAAGAATAGATCTTATGCCAAATAAATTACCCCACTGGCTATTTTGCATAAGGTTGGAAGCAAACGTTTCCCTCATGAATGAGCTTAAGGCTCATGCACAAGTTTGGAGAGAGCTGTGGAAATAAAACATCAGGTGCAGCAGCAGTTGGCAGCAACACAGGTTTTAACTTAGCCTTTAGAAAGATGATGGAAAGCAGAGGTAGTTTCAGAAGAAATTGTTAAATAAATGGAATGGAGTGAAAGAAGAGATAAAGAGTAAATTCTGCAGTCACATTTTAACAGCATTTATTTTCTTATTTATTTGGGTAATTCACTTTTGAGGAAAAATTAAGAATTACAAAATCTACTTTCTTAGAGCACAGCCTGCTTTTAATTTGTGTGAGAGAGAATTCAGTGAAAAGTCCACCTTAATTTTGGCTAGACAAGAAGCAGCATCTTGACAGTATACTTTCCATGATGTCTGCTTTTATGATTTTGTCATGAATCACACAATATTAATTTTTTTTCTTGAAACCTCAACTCTAGAAGTTGTTTTTTGGTTACTACTTGGAATCTTAGTTTTCATTAAGTAGCAGTGAAGTACCAGTTGCTTGTGCTTACAGATTTCATGGTGAAAATGTGGCCTGACTTTACCTCTTGATTTTAGACAAAAAAGGTGAAGATGAATAAATCTTAAATTCTTATTTATTCATTAGTATTATTGTTTATAATTTATTTAGATCTATAACATTTTTACTGTTATTTAGATATATCATGATGTATGCCTATTTATCTGCCAGGAATTATTAATGCTTTCAGTTGCAGTACTGCACTTTTCCCTGTTTAGCATATTCCATTAAACAGGCACCGTAAAATCAGAGTGCCTCAGTTATGTGCTGAGTGTTGTTGTGATGGAAATGAAGAAACGAGGAATAGCTGCTTATGTGAATACAGATATCTGAGCAGAGACTAAGCACAGACATTAATATTGCACTCCTTAAGGGGAGCAAGGAGGACTCAGGCACAGCAGGAACAGCTGCTGTCAACATGGCTGCTAACTGCAATGCTGCTTCTTGGGAGGGGGGAAATGCAGCAGCTTTCTGTGTTTTCACTCTGGTATATTTGGATTTAGGCATCAATTTTAAATTATTAACATATCTGATCCCCAACACATTTCCAAACTTTTGCTGATTGAAGTAAGCATCCATGGGAGCCCTGGGAGCTTTACCTTGCAGCCTTTTTTTTCACGTTTCCCATTTCAGCGACTTATCCCACAAGGAAACAATTAACTTTGTAAAAGAGATAGGGGGAACTTCCCTCTTTTCAGAAATTTGTCTGAAAAACAGGAGAAGAGGAGAGGAACAGTCCTTAAAGTGCTAAATAATTCTTTAAGTCTTTGAGAAAAGGAAATAGAAAGTGATAGGGGTAAATCATGTCTTTATATATATATATATTTGTTAAAAAACTAGTAACATATGAAAGTCATTCTGTGAAGACATAAAATTATGATCCAATTAAAACCAGATGACAAGGGGAAAAAAAAAGTCATTCTGAGTCTAGACTTAAGCTTAATTACTCAAATTCATATAAACTCAAAATTAAATATGCTGACATATGGATTTTTTCTTTAATTCAAGAGTAAACATTCTGCTTATGCTTGAAAGGAGAGCTCAATGTGTTATATTTTGCATACTTTTCCTGCTTTTTATTAAAATGCAGAACACAAAAAAAAATGAAAATATCTCCTAAAGAAAAAGGGTGTGAAAAAATTGAGCATGTGTTCTCTTTAAAGGAGAATATTAAATCTCAGATTAAAATGTAAAATAATTTAATAATAAAGCAAAAACCACAAAAAAAATCTGTTTATGGCTCTTGGGACATGCTGAATGTGATATGGAATTAATTTATTCTATAAGATGATCCATACCCTTATAAGAAGCTCTCATTCTCTGTTAACTTCTGTAGGATCTTAGCAGCTATCTATGCAAAATTCAGTTGCTATCAGCCCCGCTTTGTTCAATGGAACTTTTCCAAAAGTTTCATTTTGCAAAACAGCAGCTGTTCCTACTAGAAGCTCAAACTCAAGAACTCTGCTCAAAACTTTCATGGACATGAGTAGGAAAGATACATAAGGCTATGTGTGTTATATACAATGAAATAGGTTTTGTGCTTTGCTGCTGAATCCAACAGACATAGTGCAGTTTGTGTCCATACAATTGAACTCTTCCTGCCAAAACATGGTGATGACATTCCAATAGACATCCAACTGTCTATTGGGAACAGTTTCCAGCCCGTGCCATCCTTCAAAGCATACCTAGACATGTTAGTTGGCATGGTAGTTTAATAGTTTTGCTGGTTCTTCTGAACCAAACATATCAGAAACCAGGTTAACAATTTAGCAATATGAACAATTACATATCAGTAGCGTATTACCTTTTAATTTTCTGAAGATGTAACTGTAAAAATTAGATAGCTAATACAAGTGATTTAGTGGGTAGAAGCACAACCACAGGGATGTGCAATGATATTTTCCAGCTAGGAGGGAGACTAACTTTTCAGGAGATATTCATAATGATTTTAATATCTTATGTTGACCAGTATCTTATAGAAATTCCACTGTCTAGATGCAAGCAGTGGATATTTATGATAAACTCTGAAGCACACAGTCATTAGCAGCACAGCATTCTAGTTATGAGACAGTCTTCTGCCCAGATCCCTAAGTTCTACCAATATATGAAGGTCTGCAAGATTCCCATTGGCACTTGGAGGTCACGGTCACAGCATGGGGGATCCAGGCACATGCTGCCCGGTATGTCAAGGCAATTTAAAGAAAATGATCACCATTCAAAAAACAGTTATCAGCCCCTGGCACCTGCAATGCTGATTCTCTTCTGCTGACCCCATCTTGATGAATTTCTGAGTTGTCCTCTGTCTTCATATAACACTGGGACCCACTGGCCACGTACATTCTTAGCTGTCCAGACCGTCCTTCTGTTGTTTTGCTGAATCAATTCCAGTCCAAATACAACAGACTGAGGAGCCAGTTTTTTAAAACTGGCTCAGAGACAACCCTTCCCTTTTCTTTCATTTACAGCTGTGTTAAGCACGAAGTTATTGCATTATTTTTGCTATGTTCTATTCATTATGCTGGCTCAGCAGCTTGTTAGTGCAGCAATTCCGTTATAGTCTACAGATATTTTAAGGCCCAGCAGTTATGCTTACTCAGCCATTGTGTTAGCCTTTGTCCTACCTCAAGCAATGTCAGATGCAGTTTTGCAGGGTTTAGCAATAATTGTACCATTAAGTGCCCCCACCCCATGATGATAAGAGAGAGAAGTGATATATTGGGTCCCATCTCAGCTCAGCAAAAGCAAGCTGTGTTAAGGTCTAGTGGCTTGTGTTATTGTAGTGGCTCCAGTTTGCTTCCTCTGTTACAAAATCAGGATCCCCTTTGGCATTTTGAATTTCCTCTTGAGCTACCCAACCTTATCGTTTGAGTTTTAGGTCTGTTCACACACAGTCAAGAAACCAATTCTGAATCTACATCTTTCTGGGTCACCTGAACTCCTTGTCAGCAAACATATTTCAGGTGGGGACTGTGGGAAAGTCCTTTCCTTTTTCCTGCATGGGGTTAGTCTTTGCCACTCTCAGGCGCGTGATGTCCACTTCATAACCTTATTTCAAAACCGAATGCAAGTGCCTTTGCCAGTTCCGAGGTGGGTAAGAATGATTTTTGTAATGAGAAACCTCCTTAACTCCAAGTGAAGATGTTGGGAAGGCACGTTACTTCCCAGTGATTGCAGTGCTACAAAGGGCTCCATGCAATGACCAAATATGTTGCCGTATGGCGGGTGCCCAGGAAATCCTTCCCCATCCTGAAGGGTTTGCTTACTGTTTGATCAAAGGCCGGAGTAGGGCAAAGAGCAGATGGTGGCTTCGGTGGCTGCAGAGTGACAGCACCAGGATTAGCCCCAGTGTGAGCAAGCAGAGTGACAAGCCAAGAAGAGGAGGATTTGGTTGACAAAAAGCATTTCCACAGGTGACCTGCTGTAAAAATAGCATATGGTTAAGGAGATTGCAGACTGCTGTATGGATTTAACATGGTCTGTGCTCCTTGGCACCAAATGCAGAACAGAATTAGAGAAAAAACAGTCCTGAGAAAAAGAATATTCTGCATGTGTTTCCAAAGGAACCAAAAAACAAAATAAAAACACGAAAAGTAAATAACTGAAGAGAACTCCTAACATTGGGAAGCTGTGCTCCCCCACATGATTTAAACTCTATACAAGTGCCTGGGAAACTTCAAATATTGAAAATGTCTTCAAACTTTAATAAATAAAGTATCATACATATTCTACACTAGAGGAATGATGTGATACCTGATATGGTCAAAATAGCCCCCCCCGCCAATATTTGAATACCAGATGTAAATTTTTTGTGCACCTTAAGCCCCTTCTCAGGTCTGCATGTGCAGATGGAAGTCATAATTTTGTGTTTTAATTAAATATAGAATGTGCGCCCACTCTTTGCACATTAAATGTTAATGACAAGAGCGTGACATAAGTGTATATTTATTTTTTTAATAAATGCAGTCCATGGATTTGAAGGTTGTGTTGACATCATAGACTATTTTCCTCCCAAGTTTTATTAATGTTTTTCCAACCTGTTTCATATTTCTCTAAAATGAAGCCACTGCCACTCCCAAGTACAGTTTCTGCTGGTGGTTACAATCAAATGAATAGCTGACAGAAGACTGAAGTAGGCAAAGAGAAGAACATTTGCCATGCCAAATATAATTGTTGCTGAAGTTAATTAAATTAAAAGGAAAGTCCTGGATACCCTTATGCTATACAGAAGTTTCTAATGAAATAGGTTTTGCTTTTGGTCTGGTTTGGTTTTTTCTTACATACCAACTCTCTGATGTACAGTCTTCTTTGCTCTTTTAAGTCAGTTGGTAGCTCACTGTCACTTAATGTGATTCTTAATCAGAATTATGAAGCCTTTATAATGACCTTTAGAGACTAAGTGTTCCTCTAAGTTATCCTTTTAGTATTGATACAAGATTTTTTCAGGAAAATAAATGAAGTGATTTAAACTTAATATTTTTGAAAATTAATTTGAAAATTTAAATATAAGAATATTTTAAAACACTCTTTTTTTTTTTTTTTTTCTGGGAAAGCTGTGAACTGACCGGTATTCAAATGTTTAAAGAATTTCTCATAATGCCCTAAAGTTGTTTTAAACAATGGAAAAAAAAAAACAAAAACAAACAAGCAATCATACTCTGAATAAACTGTGGTGGATAAAAAGAATTGAAGAGTTTTGAAGAGGGGAATAATCAGAAAATAGAACAAGACCAAGGCAGATCTCTTTTATCTTGTGGGTTTGTTTTGACTTTATGAAAGTAGACGCTTAAAGCATTAGTGTAGTTTCAAGAAAACATCAGAGGAATGTAAGAAGTCAATGGGAATGATAGTAGACGAAAGAAGAAAGAGCAAGCAGAGGAAGGTTGGGTGTCAGTGGAGGTGAGAGAGGTGTAGATGAGTGATCAAAAGTATGAACAGCCTTTTTCTGAGCAACAGAGCCAAACACTGGCTGCAGACTGAATTGCAGAAAAGTAGAAGTGAGGAAATAAGCAGTCTCAATATTAGTATTAGCAGGAACCACAGACCACAAATTCTACTGGAAACAATTACTATTATCAATAACAATAACAAATATTCCATTCCTGGCTATCTTCTCACAAGGATGCCATTTGGTGTAAGACACAGCTTTATACTGTGGATATATACATACACTTTGGGAGTTTTAAATGTCTAAGTCAGTCTGCACTGAGCTCGTCAGTAGTTTTTAGTGACAGGACAAAATTTGTCTGCGGGGTGACTTCATTGTCTTTCCTAGCATTGTGTCAGAGTTAATACTTGGTCCCTGGTGCACACTGACCTAGATAAAATTTGAAAGGACATCCTTGAAATGAAGAGCTCTCTTTTTATTGTTCAGAGTGAGTTATCAAGCCCCTTTTACAATATTGTTGTTGTCACTGGTTTTTAATTTAAATGCATTAAGAATTCAATCTAAACTTTCCTCAGCTCTGTTCTTTGTCCCTTTCTCAACATTTACTTATGTCTTCAACCATTTTTAAAAAGCAAAAGACATACAACAGAATTAATGCAAAACCACATTCTTTTACTCATTCCTATCCTCCTCCTCTTGCCACTGGTATTCTACAGCTGAAAAGTTATTATTTTATGAAACAGCACATTACTCTGACTACAGCTTAATTAATTACTAACACTTACAAATAAAGTGCATTAAGGCTGCCAAAAATCGCAACCTTCATAAAGGCAATATGGAGAAAAGCATTAAGGACTATGTGGGTTATCTTAGTGGATTTATAAATTTTAAAAGTTCAACCACTGATGTTTAGTATTCTGCTAACAATTTTAATATTTCCAGAGAAAGAAATTTGGTGCTAACTATTTCCATTCTTTTAAAAAAAAATCATTCTTTTTAGAAAGGTCATATTTTTCCAATAGATTTCTTCACTTTTAATGAAACTCAAAATACCCTACATTCTGCTTGTACAGCTGAAGCACAGGATTTAAATTATTTTCACTGACTTAATGTGTCAGTGTCAGGTAATATTCATCCCGAGACACTGAGTGAGGCTCAGCAAAGTGCTGCAGCAGATGTCTGTGCTACTCCTGCACAGTCACTTCCAAAACTTCCAAAGGGCCAACGGGAAGAAAAAAGAAGAGAACCACTAAAATGCTCAATGCTTAACATTTGAAGTGTGCTCCAGGTTATGAGTCTGCTGATGTCTTAGTATCTTCAAGCCCGAGTACAAACTACATATGCCAAGTATGACAAGTTGCAGGTAATGGGAAAATAGTTCATTAGTCGTATCTTAATTTAGTGCTTTGTATTTCTCTGAGCACAAATCTGATGTATTGTAAAGAGAGAGGTCTTATAAAAAAATCTTTTAAAATTGTATCAGATCACATAAACCCAGAGACATGCACAACCAAGAATGTTTTTTGCTGTCAGTTTCTGCTTAGGTTGGATCTGTAAGAGCTGAAGTATATGCTTTTATTGTTAGGGTTAGATTTAACTGCTGCTGAATTTGCATAACTGATCAGCGCTACCCCGTACTATGCTCTCTAAGAAAAATACAGAGAGCATTGTAGCTATTGACTTTTTGTTTCTTTTCTCCTAATCTTTAATTGAAATCTTTTTTATTATCAATATTCATTATAAAGAAGCTGCTTTTATTATCAGTATTCATTATAAAGAAGATGCTTCAGGAAAGATTTTTTTTCCCGCTATAAATACCTACTAATAGAGTAGTTAGTGTGTATTTGTAGGTGATAAAACAAAATGAAGCATAGATTCCTGGTAGGGAATTCTGCAGGGAGAGCCTTATTGCATAAATGTGAATAGGAAAAAAGGTCTTCATTTCCAAAGAACAGGAATAATTTCCAGATTTTCCTATGTAAATAGAAGTCACCATTTGGACACCAAATAATAAAATAAAAATGCAAAGCTGAAAATTAATTCAAGAGAAACCATCCTTCATTTAAAAAAAAAGTATTGGAAAGTAAAATTGGAAGGTGCCATCACAAAGAAATAGGCAGTCTTCCATATACAGATCCTGTAGGATTTAACCTGCTAAAAATAAACAAAAACAGACTACCAAATCAGGCAGTCAACAGATGAATAGGGCACAAATGGTTTGCATTGTCACCCAGCACTAAATGTAGCCAGATTTGTGCCTTACTGAGCAAAAACACATTAGGGAGGAGGAGATCAAAATATTTGATTTTTTCTGTTTGCCAGAATAAAATGCAAGAAATGGGGAAACCATCTCTCTGTTGTTTTAAAGGTTATTTCTTCAAAATGCATCAGAAGCTGATTAAGTAGAGGTGAGTGAACTTTTCAAAGCACACCCTTCAAATGAAACTTATTGTATAAAATTCTGTGAGGTAAAATAGTTTCTTTTCACTACGTATAATTTGTGGTAGTGAAATTCATTGCAAATTGAAGGTATTAACTTAGAACACCCAGTCCAAAAGCCATGCCAGTAAATGGGACAGTAAGGGGCTAACACGTGAAGTTGCTGTAGGTCTTGCCACAAATTAGATTGGATCATACGTCCATTAAGTATGTCCTGTGTTAAAATAATCAATGACACACGGAGAACAAGAAAAATATGTTTTGTAGGTTTCTAAAGTGCAAACTGCTGGGATTTTGCAGTTATGCCACAGACAGGGCCAGTAGAGAAAACCAGCTCAAAGAATTATACAAAGCATTACCTGGGATGGAGTAACTGGAATTATTCCCACTTCCCCTGAACCAGCAGGTACTCAGATCTAGTCAGATTGGCATGCATCTCCTGTGATTAATATGAATAGTTGAAAATGCCAACAATGATTCTTGGAGACTTGAGCGCTGTTATTTAGAAGTATTTTAAAGTAATTGGAAAAAGTGGAAATGCTCATATATCTTTATGTCACAACTTGTATGATGTCTATCCATCAGCTTTGCTTTAATACACGCCATTATCTCTCATGCTTTCTTTGTGTGTATGTTGATAGCATCATTATGTTCCTCTTTTCCTTTAAATGCTTTTTTGCAATCTTAAAAGACATCAGGTGGAATAGAATAGTTCAAAGGTCTGTAAATATTTTCAACCTGATTTTTATGCCTGTGTGTTCTGAAAGAGGGAAGTAAACTGAATGATGGTTTAAAGATACACTTTCCCTTTAGAGAAGCAATGAAATCTTGATCTGTTAGATGTTTAATTTGGACTTCTTTAATGTGTGATTGATGCTAACCCAAAATCTTCCCTCTCCATCTTTGTTACTATAACTTCTAAGAAAGCACAGCTTCTCCAAGTTTTATAAGAATCAAAATGTTTTGATTTTTTTTTCATTGCAATATATGGTATTGTGTTAGAAAGATCTGTGATTTTATTGCACTATCCTTCAGAAAGTCAACAGCTTGAGATTTTTTTTTTACTTTTTTTTTTTTTTTTTCATTTATATCTGCCTAATCAGATATTAAGAATCCAAAGGACTTAAGATCTTCATACAAAATACAGGACAATGCCATCTACATGTCTTCTTTTGGTAAAACAGATTCTAGTAACCCCAGTTCTATATGTATACAGGTGAGTGACAAGGTCAGTCACTTTTGCTTATATAATGGTAATGCTTATAATAGCACCTAGTCTTGATTTAGCAGAGATTTAAAAAGTGCTTTACAAAGGAGGTCAGGATGACTGAGAGATATGGCAACAAAGAGAGGGAGTGACTTGCTCGAGGTCATTCATCACCGTCAGGAGCAGGGAAGGGACTCAAGAACTCCAGGTCGGTCTGTGCTTAAACTTGGGCAACACTCCTGGACTTACCATTTGAGCTCAGTGTTAGCCCAGAGGTACTCACATTTGTTCCCTATTTCACATATATTTCTTTGATCTATGCTTATAAACCTTTTTATTTGTTTTCTAAGAGCACTGAACATTGAATAAGCTTGCTGACTGGAGTGGCTGCCAAAGCAGCAGATTTTTCAGTCATTGCAGCAGATTGAATGTGATAATTGTGAAAACTGGGAACTGTAGAGTAAAAGAGGGATTAATTCAGACAGGGGATAGATGAATGTCACATACTCTTTGTAGCCTATCAAACAGCTGCTATTCAAAATGACACATATTGATTATTTGAATTAGTATCCATACTAGCTCATGATCAGCTTTTTGGGTTGAATATATCCTTATACAGCATTTGTTCAACAATTTCAACCAATTAACAGATTTGTGAAAAATGCAATGCTTGCATGTGATTAACAAACAATAAAAGAAGTGAAAACACTGAACAAATGATTCACAGTAATGGAGCTTCACACTATTACAAAATGGTTCAACATTTCTTATACGGAAAAAACCCCATGTAAAATTCAATTGTCTTTCCCCCTTCCCATTGCAGTGCAGTTAAAAATCCATAAGTCATAGAATCAATACTGGTGCCTGAAATTTGAAGAAATAAAAGGCACAACAGAAGGAAATGAACAAGCTGTGTTTGTAATGATGCTGTGCATGTGGAACAACATTTATTAGTCTTTCTGTGAAGGAAGTTTATTCACAGAGAAAGTGGTTAATATTTGATTTATTGAGATAGTTACATTTTTCATTTACACAGAATAGTAAATCATTTTGGGGATTAACTTTATGTCTCTTGGTACCGTGTATTAAAGGGTTCTTTAAATCTAATCCTAAAAGGATTGTGAAAAAGCACATCAGAAAACAAGGCACACCTCATGTTATAGGAGTTTTCCAACATTGCCATATTTTACAAATGTGTAGGCAGCAAATTACAGCACTCAGGTTTCTGAAGTGTTTACAGATAATCAAAAGTTATCCACTGACTGCATATATCCAATTGGCAAAAAAGTTATAGTTGGATATCAGCTTTTATATGACTTAGTATTGAGAAAATATTGCTATTCAAGAAAATATAAAGAAACATACATAAAAATACTTGTGAGACAAGAAGTAAAACCAAAATCATTGTGGATTTGAAATGAAAATAATACATACTGTTTAAAATATATCAGCATAAAATTTAGGAATGCACTACTTTGAAGGTGGTTGACCTTCATTCTGAATGTGTTCCAGTACACAACACAATACCACAGTTTCACGGTTTAGTGTTCTGTTTGTTGTACATTTATGTTGTCATTTTTTTACAGTGTGCCTTGTAGGACAAGAATTCCCTGTTTATTATATCTGAATGTACTCAATATATTGCCTAGCACAGAGGGGCACAATAGCTTAGGAAGGCAGTGTGTCCTGTAGGTACTACCAAAATAAAGATAGTAGCAAGAACAAATTAACATATTTGAACTATGCGCTTATTTAAAGAGAAACTAATTACTTATATGGCACTATTTAAAAAATGCTAAATTTTATAATATCAGATTAAATAGAGAATAGTACACGAATTAATGAAGATAATAGACCTATTACCAAGAGGGGTTAAAAAAATTCTTCATGTTACCTTAAAACATCTCTGAACTGAGGACATACCTTTTCTTTCAAAGATATTTCACCCAGTTTTTACCATTTCAAAGCTAACTCTGCAGGTTTAGCCTTTTGTTTTATTCTCTGCTGGTTTTCTACTGGATAGAAATGAGTGCAACCACATCTGGTAGCCGACTGCCAGTAGTGTCCTAAATGAGACAGGTGTCATGGCTCCTAAATCCTAAGATCATCTTTGAAATCAGGTCTTCAATGACTTCAGGTATTTGGCACTGCTGCTTTCTCCCCAGCTGAAAAAAATTCCAATTTACTTTCCTCTTTAGATCTGCACAGGGAATGAGTCTACATCAAATTGTTATGATCAGGGAAGATATTGCTTGCAGCAGTCTCTCACAGGTTTCAAAATGACTCACAGGGATTGAAAAGCTGAATGCACGTCAGCAATGAGGGAAAAGGGGAGGAAACACAAAAAGGAGAAGAAAGGAATGATTTGGAACTTTGGTTAGAAGTAAATTTGCAAACAAAAAAGACAAATGGAAAATACATTTAAATAGAGGTGGAGATAAAATCATTTGAAATGTAACTACATATAGTACAAATGCATCTTTAGAAATCTAACTTTTCAAAATTACATCCTTTCTTACAAGCTAAGTAATTTGTGGAGGGTTGGGGTTTTTTTTATTTTTTATTTTTTTTTAATGAAGATGGGAAAATATTACCTAGAGTTTTCATGGGCTGAAAATCTAATTATTTTAACTTTTGTCACTTTTATTACCAGTCTTCAGGAATTCACTTGCAGTCCATAGCAATTTTCTAAGAAATATCAATGAAATTCCCTCCTTACAAAAAAATTAATTCAGATGTAAGAATTATTAGAAAAGTTAGCAAGTATGTTTATTATAAAAAAATCTCCATATGAAACCTTGTATAAACCTTATATAAAGGCTCTGTTTCCCCAAATTATACATAGACACCATTTTCATATTGTTTTTCAACTTTCAAATTTTAAAGAATGTTTTCTCATTTTATACTTGAAAAGTCATAAATATGTTGCGTCAAGGTAAGTTTACATTCTTAAAAATCTTCCTTTCTTCTCAGGAAAGGTATCAGAATTCTTGTTATCTTTTCCAACGAAGACATGGTGAGTAGCATAAGTGACTGCTAGTTCAGGGATGAGAGAGATTTCAGTTTATTATCAAATATAATGTATTTGTGCATGAATTCCATATATGCAAAAATAATATTAAAAGGCTTTATACACTATTTTGATTGACATTTTTTCAATGTACTCACCAGTGATATGCAATGAAAGACATGGCCTTCTGGGAAAAAGCATGTTTCTCTGTACTTTCTGAAGCAGACAGTTTGTTGACAGAGCCGATGTGATCTGTCAGAGGAAGCCAGGACAGGCTCCAAGGCTCACCTGGAATCATGATATTCTCTTTGCAGGTGTTGCAATGACCTCTGCTTGTCAGACAAGACTTCTCCTAAGACTGGGGCTCTAGGCATCACACTGTTTCTCCCAACAGCAAGCACATCTCCCCTATCCCTTGGTCCCCAACCTTTTATTGAAATGAAGCTCTTCCAGGAGAAGGCTTGGGAACGTCAGTTTACTTGGACCCATGACTTCCAGAGATAACTTGGGAACAGTTGTCAGGTTCACACAGACCCACCTGGAGTAGCAGACTGGACAGAAGGATGGAACAATTATGAAAAATAAAAGATAATTTGTAACACTAGATCGTCACCAAGATCAAATTCTTTCACAGATGCTTCCGTGTCCCTGTTGGAAACCACCATTTGCATGCACCATGCCTGCCAGCTAATTTCCTCAGTATGGGGCAAGCTGTAAGCAGTGCTGGTGATCAGCTCATGCCCACAGGGCTACTAGGCCTCGGACAGTTCTTCCTCCAACTTCATCTTTGGTGTAATCTCTGAGCTGTGCGCACCAGCCTAGAGGTGTCACGCTCTTCAGACTAATTGTGCCAGAGGCTCTTTCTCAGTTCTAGTGGGCAAATTCCTCTCTCTCTTCCCCAATCTTTCTCTCATTATGCCCAATTATGCCTGTACTGCTTTTTCAATGTATGCATAGACAGTAAGCCTTTCTTCTTGTCTTCAAAAATGGAGATTTATGTCTAGCACTAGTTCATGTAGCTTAATATTTTGTACTTCTGCCACATTCCTGTTTTCCTCCAAACCTAAATGTGTTTGAAGTGTTTCCATTGCTTCACAGGTTTCACCCTCACTACTGATGCTTTCAGCAAGGTTGACGGCGTTTAGCAAGGTTTCAGCTTCTGACAGAAGCTACAAAAGATACCTGGGGGTAGAGCATAGCACTGCGGGCTGCTTAAAGTTTTGCTCCGTCTCCTTCCCACTGCTCCTATCTCCCGTTCAAGGGCTCTGATTATCGTAACATGGTACCATTTGCCTTCCTTAAAAGGCCATTCATTGCTGCAGAGCTGTGCTGGAAGAAGAACTACACGTTGCACCTTTGTAAAAGCTGTACAGGAAATGTTGCTGGCAGTCATGTTTCCACCAGCGCCCCGAAGATATTATGTCTGCTCCTCTGGCTTGGTGTAATATTTCCAGGGCTGTTGGCACATCAGCTGCTATCACTCCAGTACACCACTGACACAGAGAGCCATAACTTTAAATACACAATATAAAAAGTCTTTGCATTACGGTACATGAGTAAACTGAAGGTTATATATTACAATTTATGAGAGTGACTTTCATAAAATTTGTTTCCCTTTACTTTCTCAGCTGCATAGATCATTTCATGGAATGATCTATCTTTTCATTTAATCTTTTTTTTTTTTTTTTTCCAGCAGTATTTGTTCCTAAAATTAAAATTGATTTTGAACAATTCATCAGTGCACTAGGAGTTTTTCTGACATTATTCCCACTCCTTCCATTCTACAGACAACGAGCTTTTTGCAGATCTTTTTAGAGATGCATTGTCGTTCTGATTTTTCCTCTTAGGGTATTAAGCACTAGGTAATTATTCTTGAAAAGTATAAAGGCAGGCCAGTTTTCTAAGACTGATGTGTAGAATACTAAAGAGGCATTGGCCTCATATATTTCAACTAGATACCAAATACAGAGTATGTCAGTTTCCATAACCAAGTTTTCACTTCTGTTACAAATTATGAATTATAAAATATTGTTTTATACTGAAAAAATCAACACCATAAGTATTGGTTTATGTGTTCTTTATTGTTTATTTGTATTTTTTAACCTTTTTTGTCTTTAAATTTTAAAAGGCAATATTAAACTTATATAAGTTATATTAAAGGTCAAAGATCATTAAAATAGCTGCCATGCACAAAGAAATATAAATAATGAATTCATTTGATAATTTTAAAGAATTACTTTCAGTAGAACTTGTAGAGATTTTATTTCCCAATTGGAAAATAATCCCAAAAATTTTATTGCAGACCTCCACAGATTAGATTAGATTAGATTAGATTAGATTAGATTAGATTAGAAAAAAAAAGATCTCAGGAATTCCAATTACCATTCCCATTTCTAAGGCGTAAGACGTCTGACTAGACAAATTAGTTAAAGCTTCTACTAGCAATGGAAACTATTACAAAAAGGAATATCAGATAAACCTTTTACATTTAAAGTTCTTTTGAAGAAAACACTGTTTTTATAGTAAATATACACTGTATTGAAAATCATCAGGAAATTTACATCCTTAGAATGTTTAATTATAGTCTTAGTTTTGATAATTGCTGAAATATAGTATAATACTGCCAGTTTTGTTGTAGTTTTTTTTTTAATTCTACTGATTAGTTAATCTTAAGTAAAATAAATTCTAAAGGAAAAAGGATTTTGGAAGAGAATACATGTATGCAGCATTTCAAACTGTTAAGATAAACACTATGATTCTGTATTTTATTTGTTCATTTACCTACGCAGCTTGAAAAAGAAAAGTGGGAACTATTTTATACACATAAGAAACAAAAAAAAATTCAAGTGTTTGATTTTTATGCTCAACCTAAGATATGAATTTCATATAAACTCTTCATTTTCTCTGAAATTTGTTAAATGTAATTCAGCAACTTAAACTCATTTAAGCAGTACTTTAACCCCATTACACGATCTAATACCACATTGATTTAAAAATACAGGCTTTTTCATCATATCATGATACACCATTTACACCAGGTAATTTAAAATGAATTTCATTTCTTCAAAGGGGAGAAATAAAGACTATATTTGTAAGTAAAGTGTTTATACAAGTTTCCTTTTTCAGCACATATTGTTGTAAAGGAAATGGTTATCCTTTTCATACAATTTCTACATGGTGACATATTTCTTGTTGAAAGCACAAGCATGAAAATTAATTTTCTACAATGTGCTAGATTGGCTATATGCCTAAAGGACTTTTCCTTGTCTTTACAAGTATTTTGTATTTAGGGTACCTTATTTTTTTTAGAAGTGTTGTAAAATCTTCAAGTTACTGCTACAATTCTTTACAGGTTCTTGGGTTGTAGGGTCAGAGGGAACTATTAGGCTTCTAGACTGTCATCCTGTGTAATAACTGTATTCAGATTTATTCAGTTATCTCTGATATGAAGCCAATAATTAAAATGTGTCTACTTTGACGGCATTCCTGCCTGGAAAGTACAATTAGAGGCTTTTGAGTCCATAGTTTCAGTATTAAATATATGGATGAATATACAGAGAGAAGAAGGAGGGAGAACAGAAGATAAAAAAAAAAAAACTTATATGAACACCCTATCCAAGTAAGACTGTATTGCCTTCCAAGAGCTGATGAAGAAGCAATGCTGTGCCACAGTGCTGTGCTACCACTCGTGCCATTCCTCCTCCGCTTCTCAACAGTGCTCTAGTTTGATCTAAAAGAGTTTAAACTAGTTAGCACAATTTGTTGTCAATTTTCTTTCACAACTACCAAATAGCATTTTAGTATGCTGTTGGTATTAAACCCTATGAATATGCACTGCTGTATCTACCAAATAAGAAAGATGAATTCAGGGATAGGTATGTAAAAAAACAACAGTGTCATAGCATGGCAATGTCTCAAACTCCACTTGGTCTGATGACATCATGTCAGCCATTTAAGTTTTAAACAGTACAAACAAGATAAAGAAATGCACAATTCATGGGCCGGGTTTTTGCAGGAGAAATACTCTCTTCCTTATACACTGTTTTGTTTGATTTCACATTTATTTCATTATCACATGAAAGATCCAGTTTAATGAACCCCAGAATATTTTTTCTGCTTCTTCACTTCATGTAAGATTGTTTATTCATTTATATATTGTATATATTATTCATCAAAGTGCTCTGTTACTTAAAGCTCCGTTTGAGCAAGCATAGTAAGGCTAATAATAAATTCTTCAAAGTGGAAGTTTGGACTGTTTTTTTCAAATAGCTATTTATAGAACCTGTGTCATTTCTAGCTACTAGTTCATTCAGGAATTCTGTTTCCAGGTTACTAATGCTTTGTTTCATTAAAAAAGTGACAATACTACTATTATACTTAATCTGACTTACTTTTCAAAGCCCTACATATTAATGACATTTTCATCAATTATCTTTTCTAAAATCAATAATTAAGTATTTTTCACATATGGAAAAAAAATGAACTATAAAGTAGATTTTCACAGTCAACTAAAAGAGACAGATTCCCAGCATTCTTTTTATATATCATTATTTAAAATAAGAAAAATAACATGCATTATAATTTGAAAATCTTTCTCTAAAGGTCTATGTTTACATCAGATATTAAAGTCTACTATACACAATCTCTGCGTGTGTCTGGACTCGCACAATTTTTCAAATGAGAAGTAAGAAAGGTATTGTGTGAATTGTGTGAATTCTGCAAGATTAACTTTAACAGAAGATTTAAATTCAGGCAGAATAATGTCCTTACTTTAATCATGGAATGAAATGGCTGAGATTAGATAGCCATATAAGCCCTCAATATAAGGACTGCATCTCGGATGAAAGAAAAATTTGGTGGCTTCTTCTCAAGTTCATAGCAATAGTTTTGTTTATAAGCATTGCAAGTGGCAGAGAGCAGATCCTTAAGAGTAAAAATGACAGCATCGGCACTTGATTTACGGATATGGAAAAGTATCAAGCTTATATCCAAAGCTACAAACAATTATCCACCTGTCTGATTTTACACTGGTCATGCTGAAGCACCCAGCACTTCATCACCTTTGACCAGGAAGCACCTGCTACTGCTGCCCGAAAGACTATTTATTACAGTGACCGTCCTCTGATCATGACAGCTCTCCAGCTTTGTAACATCACACTGCTTCTTATCGGTATTTAGAGGAGGTGACTTTCCTTTCTCATGTTAATCTTTAAAATGCAAAATCTGTCTTTGAGTGCAAGTGCTTGAGATTTGACAGGGTGTAGCAGATGCTAAGGACATCATGTGCTATGCACTGCCTGAGATTTAGTTCTGTGGAGGCCTAGAAAGCAGAATTGTTCTGTCTAATACAGCCTCACAGGATTAACAAAGTGAAACTAGAGCTGTTTAGAGAGCAACTCTCTCTAAACTGACTTCTACCACTTTGCAACTCATTTTCCAATCCCTGATTCACCAAGCTAATCTTGCAAAATCCTTAGTAATCTGTTGAAAAGCACTGGAAAAACATACGGTTCTTTTGGTTATTTTTTCCCCCCTTTCAAATGTAACAATAAACTCACAATAAGGACCTTGACTCTACACTATCCATTTTAAAATACAAAGCCATTACCAGGCCAAAGCAGCAGCTTGAAGTAAGTAGAAGCACCTGAAATCATTTATTTCTGCGTGTTTCTGGTGCTTGCACACAAAGCCTTTAACACTGGAACAGTGTGTGTCATTCAGCCAATTGCGGATTTTGCTACGATTAAGCTGTAAACCCTTGAAAGTAAGGATTTGTCATGGAAATGCTGACACAGCCATAACTGAAGCAGGGTGAATGGCATGGCATGGCTCTCCGCACCAGAGCAGCACAGCCTCAATTGGCACCGATCTCTGTATACACAGCCATGACAAAAGGGAAGCTGGGAGCCTGAATATTCTCCCAAAGCACTTAAAAGGCCAGCATGAATCGTGAGGGTCTTGCATGTGTTTTGTTTGTGTGCAGCACAGCAGAGTGTGCTGTGCTATTCATTCTAGGTTAAGCTTTCGGTGCTGTCTAATAAGTGGCCCTTGTACAAAAACGTGATCTGTGCTTTTCCAGATATTTGTATGTCAGGCAGCTACACAGCAGCAACTTCTGTAATCCCTTCTCCTGCAGTTAGAGCTACTAGAAAGGCTTAATAATATCCCAGAGGCAAAGATGAAACGGTATCTCCACAGCCACTGTTTGCTGTAGAGAGCTTTTGAAGTCGAGCTTAAGATGTCTTTATTTCCCTACCAGAAAGAATTTTTTTTGCCCTTCTTTCTCCAGTGTTGTCACGATGATGGCTTTCTGCTTGAAAAATATTCCAAGAGGCTGCAGTGTTCCCATAAAACATTAGGGAATGAGAACAGCTTTTCATCAGGGACTCCTAGAATCTGTAAATACAGTTTGTCACTACAGAAACCCACAGCCACCCTACCTGCAATCTCAATTTTAAACCCCACACTTTCTTCCTTATCAGGTTTATAGCAGCCTCTGCCCTCACTGGCAGCTTACTCCTGCCTGGCTCTTGACTTTTAACTTCCATTTCTAATTAAATCTAAACTGAGTTCATCATACAGCTCCCATTTATAGCTCGTTTTTCTTTGGTGTTAGAAAGCGAAATATATAAAGCTGCTGAATCTGCATATAATCTCGTCAAATGATGGTCCAGCTTGATAACCAAAAGGGGATAGCATTATGTTCTTGCAAACACTTATTGATCATAATTATCATAATCTTAGTTAACACTTAGGAGCCCTAATAATTTCCCATGGACTCTTGTATTAGGTGCTGAGTACTCATGGAAAAAAATCTGAAAAGTTCTGAAATAACAATTTATGATTTAACCATAAGATAAAAGAGAGCAGATCCAGAGGGACTTTACAACAAAACAATGGGACAACAATGATCAACACATCTCTTGTCTGTGGATTACCTTTACTGAGTTTCTTGTTAGTATCTGATCTAGCAAAAATTCTTAGAAAGATAAAAAATAGTAGTGATGTACCTTAGCAGAAGTTTCCTGAGGATCCCTTCCCAGACAGGATTAAAAAACAGGAAGCAAGTGTCATTGTGTTTGCTTTTAAAATGTAACACCTGAGTCTGGGCACAGTATTGTGGATTCAAGGTAAATTTCAATTTCTCGATGGCAAATAACAGATGAAGGGTAGAGCCAGGACGTTCTTAAAAACAAAGTTAACCAGGTTGTTACAGAGTATGTTGCAGAAAGAAAAGGGGTTGTGGAGGAATATAAAGAAAAGGGAGCAGGAAAATAGATTTGCAGCATCATTCTGAACATATGTGAATGAGGAAGTCAAATTACTAGAAAAAAAGGATATAAAAATGATCCAAACTGAAACCAGTGAGCTTCAGCAGTAGCAGTTACTTGGAAAAGTGTGGAGAAAAAAAAAGGTCTTTGCATATACAAAACCACATAGAAAATAGTCCCTATGACTGAGATAGCATGAGCATAAAAACCTCAAGATATCCATGTGGAAGCTGCCTTTTAGATTCTAAGAAAAATAATGATATTGTTGATAGTAATGCAGGAAGGAAGATTTGAACAACTTCTCTTTTAATGAGGCTGAACTATATCACTGAGAGCAATCATACCAAGAAGACACAACTATAAACTAAAACAAAAAAAAACCCACAAAGTCACAAGAGAATCAGGAAAGAACAATGTCTAAAAGAGCCTCATAGAGTGGTGTAAAAACTTGGATGTTGCAGAACATTTTGCCATTTTCTCTGATATTTCAGCACCATCCACACTCACATCATGCTACATATTCAGTAATTTTATGGAAGGGTGAGATTCAGCCACACAAAAAGCTGGAAATATATCAGAGTAAGTAGACAGTGATATTTGCAGGAGCTCACCTGAATTCTTTAGAATAACTTATGACTTATTTCAAGTAGCACACTGTGGGAAAGTATACCTAAGTAGTTTTAGATTTGCCAGATGCAAAAGTTCGCTAGCATAGCTCAGTTCTAATGAAAAGATCCAAGCTAAAAGTCCATACCAGCAAAATTTATATATAGTTATAGAAGTCCTCAATCACTATTCAGAGCAAATGGAAAGGCAGGTGGAAAAACGAATACTTCTCTGAACACATACAGGTTTTCATTCATTTACTTCTGAGCTGATCTGTTATTATATGAGCTGAGTCACAAACTAAAGCCAGAAAATACTGTCCGTATTCCTCATGAAATAAAATCAGTATAAATGTCAGTGTTATTTTCTTGACACAATCAATCACGTAACTAGCTGTGATAGTTTATTTGGGTGATATCTCTTAGTAAAATAAATAAATAAATAAATACAGTTGTTTTATACCAGTTTGATTTCAATTTGATATATAAACTGAGTGCTTTGCCTGAGAATTTAAACAGGATCACCATATACAAGATAAGAGGTCCTGTTTTCTGGCATTCTCTCTTTCTGTGCCACAGCACTGGAGGACAGCTCTTTCAATAGAGTTGTTTTCTTCCAGTTATTCTCTCCAATGCCCTATTGGGATAACAAAAACCTAAACAGAAAGGGGGAAGGCTTATGCTGCAACCTCCAGATTCAACATGAAGCTACCAGACTCCTTGGTGAAGTGTCCTGGGTTATGGGTTTTCTCAAACCATAACATGAGGTAATAGTGCAGAGGACCTGTCTGGCATTCAAATATGAAACCTCAGCAGGAGGTTAACCAGACTGCAGAAAGCTGGAAATTCCTGCAGCTCAAGTCATCAAAGAGAGCTAAGCTTCAAGTGTTAGAGAGTCCATGCCAAAACATGAACAAGGGACTTAAGTGCAATTCATTGTGTATTCTCATCATACCCCAGAACATCTCTAGGCTTACATGCTAGATATCTAGTGTATCTATGAGAAACTAGTCAAAAACAGCACATAGAGCACTCACCTCTACATACAGCGTTTCCTGATTATAGTATTTTCATAGAAATTTAAATGGTCTCAATGATTTCAAGATTTGTCTTGAATGTAATTAGAATTAGAGTTGGTAGAAGACAGACAACTGACATTTCTCTCCTTATCCACTCCATATACAGTGTTCTCACTCCCCAGAGCTGGGAAAAGAACGGTGTAGGAAAATTTATTCTTGACTGACATATCCAAATGAAACTTGAAAACATTTCATTTCATGATGGTCTTTTTCACTGACAACAAGGAGGAAGAAACCACAAAGGTAGAGATGCTAGTGGACTGTAGGTTTTCAGTCAGCCTTCCTGCTGTCTAAACTATGCTCATAGCTGCTAATCCTTTCTCTGCAGGGCTCCTAATCTACCCCAAATGAATTCTAACAACCTTGCCAACTATGTATAGTATCCTGATGGCCTGTCCTGCTGCTGCGATCTGCAGCAGCGTGTGTCCACCTGCCAGCCTTGCTACAGGGCTTCAGGCTTTCATGATCCCATTCTGACAGCGGCCCTTCATTGTTCCCATCTCTTTGATGCTCTTTTTCTAGGCTTTGCTTCAATAACACTTTGCTTGTCTCTCTTTCTCTCATTCACAGTGGGCAGCTTAGCAATATGCATAGTATGAATGCCCCTTTCATAAACACCGTGCCAGTTGGCCCACCCCATGCCTTCAAATTGGAAGGCTCTCAGCATTCTGGCTGCTAATCTGCCAGCAGTTTTTACATGGACTGAGACGCCACCACACTGCTCTATCAGGAACTAAAAATAGTACAGTGATATTCAGCATTCGGTGTCCCATCTTTATCACAACACACAGCAACAAGTTTTTGAGGTAGCACAAGAAGGTAAAACAGATAATACTTTCATTTACAAACATCTTGCTGACTAACAATAGCAGATACTCCTTTTATATTAAAATATTTTTTCTTCTTTCTTTCTTTCTTTCTTTCTTTCTTTCTTTCTTTCTTTCTTTCTTTCTTTCTTTCTTTCTTTCTTCCTTCCTTCCTTCCTTCCTTCCTTCCTTCCTTCCTTCCTTCCTTCCTTTCTTTGTTCCTTCCTCCCTTCCTCCCTTCCTTCCTTCCTTCCTTTTCTGTAGCCTCCTTAAGGGAATTGTTTAATCATTACCACATTAACAGAACATTGTTGAGGACTGAGGAAAAATATTTAAGTGGAGAGTGAGAATGCCACTGAAAAGTCATTAATTTGCTGGTAGATATAGTGATTATTATAACAGATGATACAAACTTAACTCTTAAAGTAAAATAGTATTTGCATCTGTGTGAATGTGTCTTTCACTTAAACTTCAGGAAACCCAAAGGCCTATTTCATTTTAGTTTCATTCCCCATGTTCCCACTTAAAAATTCTCACTGATTGAGATATTACATATCATTTTTAGTGGTGTTAACTTAATTATTTCTTATCTGTGGAGGATTTAAGTGTGCTGATGTAGCTCGTATTAATTATTAAATAAAAGAGAAATGATCTGTAGATCAAGATGTACTCCTAGCTTGATTTCATCTTCTATTTTTTCATAATCCTGCCGAAAACTTCCTCTCTTTTTTCCTGCAGACTTAAAAAGCAAATGCTTCTTACCTGAAAATTACCCTGAGACAAAGCAGGGATCAAAACAAAGGACGTAAACTTTATAATTAATACCATGCTTCACTAACGAATGTTTTGCTTGTCAACACCTGTCAGGCTTGTAATATTTTCTTTTCAAGCATGGAAGGTACTATAGAAATGTCAAAACCTCATGGGAATTCAGAAAAAAATGTCGGGGAAGTAATAAAAACTTTATCTGATGCTTTGAGACATTATGAAAACATCATGATTGAATATAGATACAGAAAGTCCATGCTTCTTTTATAAATTTTTTTAGATAAGTATCACAATTTTATACACTTTTAACAAATCATTCCTCTTGCTTTGCAGAGGCTTAATTCACCTAAATATGCAGAAATATATACCTTCTTTGTGTTGGTGGTAAGGACTTCGCATTTGGTAGGTGTTTCTGATTTACTACCGAGTGACCTTCCTGCAGGTAGGGCTCCCAGAATGGCTACACAGAGCAATGTGCTATTACTCCCGGAAGATATGGTACTATCTGTAGCATCAATAAACTCTTGAGCAGATGTTCAATACCCAAACATAATGACCACTGGGGAGCCGTGGTAACTGCTCACAAATACATCAAGGAATGTTATAAAAGGATGGGGACCAATTATTCTCATTAGCCAACAAGGGCAGAATAAGAAGGAATGGGCATTCTCTCTAACCAGAAAAATTTTAGCTTGATTTAAGAAAATCTTTAGTTGATAAAACAAGATTAGTAAATTACAAAAAAAACTGCCAAAGGAATTGATAAAATTGTCATAATTTGAGATATTTATTGTGATCTTCTAGTATGCCTGTTTCAGACAAGCAAATACAATAGCTAGTTTTATATGTCTCTTAAAGGAATTGTGTGCCTTATTCATTAAATCTAGTTTGAGAATGAGCTCACTGGGATTCACCAAAACAGTTGCTTGTTTCAGTTCCTAATGACCAGATACTAACCAAGAAAAGTTATTTATGTAGTGACTGAAACAAAAACTGAAAGTCTTGTCAAGGCATCCATTTGTTTATGTGGATATTTGCAGCATTCTGCTATGAGTGTTTTACCTTTATACTAAAAGTCAAAATTTATATGGAACAGGGCAGTGTTTTTCCAGACTTCTCTAATATCTTTTACTTTTAACATTTTTTCTCAGCTAGTTAGACTAATACAGAAAGAAAAAATTCCATAAGTGGATGAGTAATCTTACAGCATGAGTGTGCAGTCTTACAGAAAGTGTATGATATCTATAATATATACTTTATTTTAAAACATTAGTTTTAGGCATCATATTACCAAAACTGAAATAGCTTCCTTTCAGTCCCCATTGACTCTCAGAACCCTTCCCATCAAAACCTTCATCAACAGTGACAAATACCTACAATGTTTCAAGGTTGAAAAAGTATCACAAGTTGATGAACTGCAGAAACTGACTACCTGGGTATCCTGAAAGAGAGTAAGCAATACCCTTCTTTTCTTCAGATAGGAAATCTTTATTCTTTAGTTAGGAATAGCTTGGAATACTTACTAAAAAATGTATCAGCTTTCTCGCCAATAGTTCTAGTTGCACACATGACAGAAGAAATGGTGGTTTTTATCAACAGATAATGCTTCCAGTGGGCCTGAGTCTAGCTACACACTGCAATATTGTGTTATGTACTAGTTTCATTTCACTATTTACAAGTTAAATATGCAGATTTCCTGTTGTAATAAGGTCTATTCTTCTGTTCTTAAGGTAGGCATTTATGCTTTTCCCTTGAGTAAAATAAGTCAAAATAGTACCTGCACTTCAGTCCTTTGTAGCCGCCATTACACGTGATCCTCAGACAAGCTTGTATGTGACTAGTGACATGCTAGAGAAAAATTTCCTTCAATAAACCTGATCAGGAATTTAGCTAAATAATATTCAACTGAGAAGACTCTGAAGCAAATGGATCTGTTTGGATTTGAAGTGTGTTTGCCAAATTATGTTCCTCTATGCCTTGATAATGTATTGGGGCTATAGATTAACTATACAGGGCAATTGAAAACAGATAGAATGATTTTCAGTTATGCCAGGAAATTCCTTTAATCTAAAGATCCTAAAGATTAAGAATAATAAAATTATTTTTAGAGTACTGTGAAATGTTAATTTAATGGCCATCTTATTGCCAGTAAATCGAGATTCACAAGGATTACGTGTATCATCTACCACCATGTGGTAGACATCCGGAATTTCCAGCTTAAAAATTTTTCTGACCAAATATTAACGGCTTTCTGCAAAGTATCACATTCAACCAATATAACAAGATTGGTGTGCTAAATATGAAATCTTCACGGTAAGATCCCAGATATTCCTGATGTTTCAGTAAGTCTTCCTTAGAATGAGATGGTATAAAAGGATGTGTTCCAATGCCTTCCTTTATTCTGTTTTTGTCTGGATTCTGTAACTGCAGTGCCCATGACTGTTCATAAGCTTATGATCTGAAAGCAATGATGCATTTCTTTGGAGAAGGAAACCATTGAAAATTCAGGTTATTTCTGTACTGGCAAATTAAACCTGCCCAAGAATATAATGGAGCACTGAAGCTAGCTGGCATAGAAAAACTTGTGTTTCACTGTCTCCAAAACAGGTTATCTAAATGCAAATTGCCCACTGGTAATGGTTCCTGGAAGGTTCTTACTACTAAAATATGACTGGGGATTGCTGGGGTAGTCCTAGTCGGCATGTGCCAAAACTGTGCTTGAGTGGATTCTAAGATTTGCCAGTATAGAAGATCCCATTGGAATACTTGAGAACCTTCCCTGGCACTATTTATTTTACTAATAGAACCATACTAATGTGTATGTACCTGAAATTACTTACTCTGGAAAAAAATTATAGTCAGAAGTCAATAAGTATGCCTCAACATATGCAAGAGGACAGGTATGTTATAAAAGAGATTTATGCTTCAACTAATCTGGCAGCTTTTATCCCAGCAGACACTTTCAGTCATATCTTCAGGGGATACTGAATTTGTACCAAGGAATGCCAGGTAGAAGTTTCTATTTGTAGTATGTTAGGTAGAGTTTTGAGGTAAGGAAGTTTGTTCAGCAGTAACCTGTAAACAGTTATTCAGGTATTTCTTACAACATCATGTTTATTCTTTGTGGGGAAAACATAAGAATAAAAACCAGTGTAAGTTGTTCTGGGCATTTCCCAGGAAAGCTAAACATAATAAAAAAAATGTACATAGTTTTTTAGACAATATACATACAGTAATTTCCTTATGTCATAGTTACTGTCTGTAACTATGATGCAGACCAGAGATGATTGAACTGCTACACTTAGCACAAAGACCTAGAAACAGATCTTAGTATCCTTATGGAGATTCAGCATGCAAAAAATAAAAAGTGATTTGAACATCTGCTACTTGAATTCCTTACTAATCTGCCAAAGAGAATGCTTGGGATTGTTTTTAGCAATAAGAAAAATACACAGTAAGTTGGAAGACATTGATAACACTTGAGCAGAACAGCTCTTCAGCACTCTGATGAGATGAGTTACTGTACAGATGGCTTCCATCATGCAAGTCTTTTCTGTTTATAGGGCTGCAGGTGGTAGAGTGGGAAACAGGGTAAGTGGAGGAAAGGTTAGGACTCCAAATCAGTTGTAGCAGTTCACCAAGTAAAATCTGTCCCTGCAGAATGTACTAGCTGTTTATCAGCACTGCCATCTAGAGCTGTGTGAAAAAAATTCACTGCAGACAGAAGAAATGGTGAAATTAAATCTTTCATTGTTTAACGAGATTGGACATAGAGGGAAACACAGACATATTACGGTTTTTGTTATCTTAATGCAGGGCATCCAGCAACTGAGTTAAGGGAGCAAGAGAATCTGGGGAAAAAAAATAGAGAAAGAAAATAATCTCTAAAATACTCAGATAACCTTGGCTGATTTTCATGCATGGCTTGAAAAGGCTTCATAAAAATTAGTACAGTACACATGTTAGCTTCCCCTTTGTAGTACAAGTGAGATTTGCATTCTCCTGATTTGGGACAGTTTGCTGCACCTATGGGCTAGTTATTTTATCTGTTATGCACCCAGTTTAAAATACTTTGAAGTACACAGTAATCACACAGTTCTTTCACCGCAGCTTTAACTCCCCTGAGGTGATTTTAATCATTTAGGAAGTTAAGAGCACTGCGAAGGTATCAAAAGGGCTAGTGGCAGCCAGAGATCCAGCGAAATCATTTTGTAATTGTCAGATATTCAGGAAGGGCAGCAAAAAAGCCAAGTGGAAGTTCTGGGGAAGCTTGAAGCTTTATGATGCTCTCCAGATCTCTGGGCAGTAAAAAGGATGATGTCTTGCTTTCTTTGCTACCATGTTTCTTTGCTACCATATCATGGGACTGGAGCACCTCTCTTATGAGGAAGGGGTGAGTGACCTGTGTCTGTTTAGCCCGGAGAAGAGAAGACTGAGAGGGGATCTTATAAGCACTTATATAAGGATGGGTATCAAGAGGATGAGGTCAGACTCTTCGCAGTGGTGCCTGGAGACAGGACAAGGGGCAACAGGCACAAGCTAGAAAATGGGAAATAACATCTGAACACGAGGAAAAACTTCTTTGCTTTGAGGGTGGCAGAACACTGGAACAGGCTGCCCAGAAAGTACATGAACACTCCTTCTCTGGAGATATTAAAAACCTGCCTGGATGCATTCCTGTCCAGCCTGCTCTGGGTGACCCTGCTTTGGCTGGGGGGTGGACTGGACGACGGGGGGAATGTACATGCATATCAGCACAGATCCATGGTCAGGATATATAGATTAAGACATAGAATTGACTTACCACGTGTTAGAAAGGTGCTTTAGTTGACTTCACATTGATATTTAACCCATTGTAATGAAAAATGAAATGTGGTTTTTTTTTCAAATAATTGTTTATTTTAGAAAGTTTCACTTTGCATTTGCCATGAATCGAGAGCACACAATGGGTCTGTTGCACTAGTTTAGCTCATACATGGCTTCTCAACAAGCCATAGTAACTTAACAAAATGTCTGGGGATTTTCAGTGTTTGGAATTCCTTTTTTCTAATAAAAATGTCCCCTCATGAGTGGGAATCTTCCCTCTGGACTTACTCACTAGTTAGACAGTGTTCAGTTCCCATAGCAAAGCCTAAATATACCCATGTCTTTACACAAAAACAATGTCCTTCTTTTTGTCTGCTTCCATATTTTTACTGTCCAGATATGTGAAGCATACTGCTTTGCGAAAAGTATATTGAGAGCTCTGCCATCTATATCTGGTACTGAAGAAATTTTTATGAAGTTTTGAGGATGGATGCCAGTATGAATTATTATGAAACAAATATAATTAAATATCATTTAGGGCAGTGCACAGTATTCCAATGCACATGCTAAAAAAACTATACCTTTTAACAAATTAAATCAAAATAATATTTTATCTTTTTTGTACATAGAGGTTTCACAGATTAGGAAAGATGAAGTTTGAAATTCAGCCTCTAAAATGATGTGCATTGCAAACAAGGTTCAGTGTGTGATTTTAGTCTAGTCAACCCAGTGGCTTAACATAACGATGTTATTATCAGGCAGCCACATCTGAAGCTTAGATTTTTTACGCCTTTGGCTATTCAGATTCTTTTGTATTGGGTTTAAGGCAGTTCTTGCTCTTTGACTAGTTGGTTATTTGTACTAAGCTGAAGGAGAAAAAGATGAGAGCCAACTTTTGATGTTTACAGTTGAAATAATAAAAAGTGCTTTTCCTTTGCTGGACAATATTGCTTGCAGAGAGATGGAGCATTCAAAGAGAAGCAAATGCACATACAGCAGTCTAAACTCACTGTCACAGACAGGATCTGAAAAGGTTGCTCCTTATTGAATAGCTGAACCTGATAAAAAGTACAGTTCCCCACCGACATCTAGGAGGCCATTAAAATTTCTCGAGCTGTTCCAAAATGCATAGTCCCAATTAAAGAGAAGTCTCTGTGTTCTTCTCTGTGTGAGTTGATAAACCAATAGCACACCATGCTGGTAGAGAAGACAGAAAGAGTATGAGGATTATCCCTGAGGAGAGCATGGATATGCCATAAGACCAAGTGGGCAACACTGGTGAGGAGATGAGGTCTCTGGGGACTTTCTGGCACGTGCTCTAGAGGTGGCTGCAGTTTTAACAGCTTATTCTACCAGGGCAATATGAGCTGCCCATGATTGCTAGACTTCAGTAAATTTCACTATCATAATTCTGTGGTTTGGTAAATACTGATGCTTTCTTCAGTGGTTGTTTAAAAGTTTTATAACAACAGTCTCATTAAATTATATTGCCATTTTTCAGTATATATTTACATAAAAAGAATATTCTTTTTTTCCTTTTTAGGGCAAAAACCACAATGAGCAGGAGACAAATAGAACAAAGCTGAGGGAAGTAATTTCTGATAAAGTCTGGAGAATCCAAACTTCAAGCACTGTTGTTTTTCTTTCTCTTCCAAACTTCACCAAGCTTTGGTAAAATTCCATGTGAAGAATTACAGTTTTAGAAGTCTTCCATCCAGACTTCTAGCCATTCATGTGCCCTGCTCAATGATCCTTATTTAACAGCTGCCCTTGGATATTTCTACCTAAATTAGATATGTCCCAGAATGCATTGCCCTACTTTCTCCCTGATCCCACAAGTCTTTATCTTCTCTGATTCAAATAGGACAGATGGCCCAGAAGAGATTAACAGACCTCCTGAGACATATTTCATAAAAACTGGGAGGTCTGTTATAGTTCAATAGTTATGTGATCTTTATTCTAAAAATGATATAATAGTTATGATTGGAACAGCTTGGACATTTCGGATTTTATTACTAATTAACCTTCAAAATCATGTAATGATTACTGACATAATAACTGTCTTTTTTTTTTTTTTCATTTAGTATAAAACACAGAATAATTTTAGTGGTCTACAATTTAAAAAATATAGTTTAAAATATAATAATTTCTATTTCTGATTATATTCAAAACATGTCAACATTACTTATCAGGATTACTAATTAAGAAATCATATACAGTCAGCTACCATTGCACAGTCAGGGTGTCACTTAACTTCAGAATTACTTCAAGTCACTGTGCCCATGCCATACTAAAGGTGAAAAAATGACTTGTTTTAAATTCAGGATTCCCTTCCAATGAGATGACTTACTTATAAACAATGAATTTTAAGACCTGTTCAGCATTTCAGGTCTAAGCAGTTGCAAAGAAACTGTTTCTGTAGATGGTTGGGGGGGGTGGGTGGTTGTTTATTTATTTTTATTGTGGTGTCTGATGTGCCATGTTTTCCTGGTATCTCTTTACATGTTAAGAAACACTGAAAGAAAAGACAGAACTTTATATTTGCCATAGGAATGGCTAGTCTTATAGTAAAACACTGCTTTCTCATAAGCAAATATAGACATCGTTAGAAAGCCAAATACTTTATTGGGTGAGCTTTTAAAACAGTCATTACTTTCAAATATGGCGTTGACCACTTCTTAGAGTGAATAAGAAAGCAACGGTTCAACAGAAGAGAGAAGTGGCAATTGTGTGCCAACACAAGGTGAGTCTGTACCACCAAAGTGTCTCTGAAATGGGAAATAAAGTTTAAGAGTAGACGAGATGGACAATGACAATGAGAGATGATTTCTGTTGCATCAGACCAGAGATTGCCTCCTGATAGTATTTGATGGTGTGATAGTGCTCATCCTTATCTAAGCTTTGAAGAAAAAGAATTACTCAGCTGCTATTAATACTGTATAAATCAACCTATGCTGGGTTCGTATAAAATCTATTGGCATTTTTAAACACCACACTTGTTTATGTCTCATTTGAATAAAGCGAGATGACATGATGTTAAAGAACCTGATATTCAGCTTGTGTATGTTTTTCAGCCTAATTAGATCAGTTGAGGTGGCTTGGTTTCTTGCAACCCATTCTCACTGCTTATAAGGAGCACAAAACCAGATAGATTTAAGGATTTTAACTCACTAAACCAGGAAGTTTTTTTCTTCATTTTTTGTATTAATTTTATTTTTTGTGAAAACAATGTTCTGATACTATTAATGGATAAGTTATTCCATTTATGTATAAACACATTTTACCTCCAGAAAAACAGATATTCCAACACCTGATAAAATAAAAGTATATTTAAATCTTAAAAATAAAGTTTATTTTTCTATAACAGTAGCCATGTTAAAAAATAGGATACATTACAAGCAACTTCACTGTTTTCCTAATTGAAATGAGAAAAGAAACAGAAAAAAAATTGCATTTTCCTCCCATTAAAAACTTGCATGATGTTAATGCAGCTCCATGAAAAAAAGATATTTTGCCAGAAAAACTTTTACTGACCACAGACTTTTCACAGCATGTTTTCCTGGTCATTTCTAAGTACTGCACACTTCTGTGAGATAACGGAGACAATAAGTCAACATTAAAGTAAGATATCTGAATAGATGGTTCCTCTACTTGACATGAACACTTTTCAGTTCTTTTTCTGTTTCTGGCAAGTTTTGCCTGCACCAATTAAATAGAAAATTCTGACAGGGAGAATATTTTTTCAAGCATTTACAGACCAAAAAATAAATGGGTTTCTTTTAGTTTCAAGATTGGGAATGTTATGAAGAAGAAGATGGATCTGCAATTTGGGATTCTTATCAGTTACTTTAGATATCTAGCCTAGATATTACCAAAATGACATTGTAGATGCTCACATCTAGAAAGGATAAGGACACTAACCCAAGTAATCTGAAAGAACCATCTGCAGTCTTAGTCAGCAGAGGAAAGGAGATATCTAACATCTGCAGAGGAAGATCCTGCTTAAGTCTCCCTTTTTTTTCATTGCCCTTGAATGACAATCCAGCTGTAATAATTTATTCAATATAAGTTCCCTAATCATTCTGCTTCAATCATATGGCCTTTTGTTTTTATTTTTACAGAGCAAGGAACAGCCTGAATGGGAAAAAATGCCGTTATGTTCTCTTGTGTTTAAACCTCTCTCCAGGCTGAGAATAGTGTACAAGCCAGGCAGGCCTTCTAACTCCTGAATGAATGATTTAATGTTAGACTGTGGCAATCACCATGAAATGGACTGGATGTAATTTTATTCCTGCATAGATTTAACTTTTGAGCTTTCTTCAAAAATTGTCATTTCAAACTGAATCAAAATACACTCAAGAAAGGAGATTAATTGTACTGTGCATATACCTTTATCCACTCACAGGTAGTTAAGTGTTGGGAATGTTTGAAGATGAATAGGTGTCCTGGGTTAAGGTAAAACAGAGCCAGTTTTCTGATCAGTGATCCTACATTTTAGCTAAGTTTCTTCTAACTAACTGAACTCTCTGAAATTGACAGTATATTGTGGAGACACTTCGTACTCAGAGTGATAAGACCTGATTATTTGTAATTTATATTAAGTATACGGTATGCAGAGAGGCTCTTGCTTATACTTTTTGCTATAACAACCAAGATCAACTAACTTTGTTATTTGCCCCATTGGAGGGTCAGAAGCAGAAAAGAGTAGAGGGTTCACACCTGCAAGAGGAGGAGGAGACAGGACAGGTGACTCAAAACTGACCAACTGGGTATTCCATCCCACTTGCCTCATGCTCAGTATAAAAGCTGAGGGATCAAAGGGTGAGCCCTCTTTCTTCAATGGCCAGAGTCCAAGCAGGACTCTGTTCGTTTGCCTTTGATCCCATTCCATGCTTTCCTGAATCCAGATCCAGAATTGGATCAATGGATGGGACTTCAGTTTTCAGGCAGTCTGGATCATGTAGGAAAAAATATAGGAAACAACAGGTTCATTTTTTCCAAGCATTACTTCAACATGATGCTCCCAACATATTTTGCCAGTTGGTGGCACAAGTTTTTCTGACAAAGCAACTTTATTTATTTATTTGTTTTTCTTCATATTGTGCAGCTCATTGCTGAATTCATCTCCATTCACAAAACAACACATGCAAATAGATATTCAAAATTCCACCTGAGAAAGTTTGAATGGAAAGGTGGGAAACTAGGGTGCAAAGAAGTAGGGGAAGTTGCCCTGGGATTGTAAGTAAGAATTCTGAGAGCAAAAAACTAGTAATTATTGAATGTCATATGGATTAGTAGTAGTTATTCGGGGACCATTGTATCTCTTTATATCCATCAGTGAATTGAGTGTGTTAAGATGGTATTTCTATAGCAACTCCTTTCCACTGCAGTGTACCAAGAGGTCCTAACGCATGCACACAAGGTATTTTTTAAAAACTTGCAGCTAATCATTTGGACACATTACTAGAGCCTCAAAGAACAAGCAGTCAGAGACTTCAGACACTTAAGCAATTAAAGGGCAGGTGGTAGTTGAAATCAAATTTATTTCAGTATTGCTCCTCAGTTCCCCTTAGCACATTTTATTGAGTTACAGTAGAATCCATTCAAGAAAGTGTTAAGTAATTTAGGATCCGTGTGAAACAATTGTGGAGAGTTAGAAAAGGGACCTCTGGCCATTATAATCTGGTGCCAGAAGCATTCCAGTGACCTGCTACAGGATGTTTAGCTGGAAAAAAGCAGAGCTTCACTCAAGAGGATAATTAAACACATATACCCTTTTCAGATGCTCATTTCTTTAACTTTTTGGACTTGCAGGTAAATATATACCAAAGTCTTGCCAGTGGATCCATCTTGATCCTCTTAAGATGCCATATTAAATAAAATCGGGGGTTGGTGAATACACTGGTCCATACGTGAGGATATGGAAACTCTCATTTTACCTCAAGCCATTTCCATTTTGAATGAATGATAAAGAGAAAAACTCCCTCTCAATGGGATATGTTTAAAAGGATACTTATTTTTTCCATATTGGTTTCATTGTGTGTTCCTCTCTAGTGCTCTGTATTGGCTGTCTGTCAAGGTCATATGCACTGAATTTCAAATATTACTCATATCCTTTCCTAAATGGCTCATTAGAGGTTTTAAAATAAAAGCTTTTTATTACCACAAGGACTGCAACAATGTCTGCATCTGTATATAAGCAGGTGATCATAACTTAACAGAATTTAAGTAAGACAAGATATCACTGCCATCTTTGTCAAGAGACCCCCAGAAAATCCAGGTGAATACATTTAGAAATTTTCCTATGGGGAAAATTACAAATTGATGTTAAATATTTCATTAGTAATACAAATGATGTAGCACAAAATTATAGTTTCCTGTATTTGCATGGTAACTGCTAAACTGGCACTGGAAGTCAGATGAACTCTTGCTTGAGATGAACAAGTTATTACTTGGAATTGGTCATTTGATGTAGGACAATATTTGTTATTATTTTGACAGAAAAATTGTAATGAGAATCCCAGGCTGGTATTGTAAGTCACAGAACTATACAAATCAAACAGCTTTTTGTACATCTATATTTCCCCTCTGGGTCCTCTTCTGTAAACAGATATCCTACTTTTACTTAATAGAAGTTCAGTCATGGATATTGTCTCAAGACTACCTATCCTGCTAAGAACTAACTATTATTGTTGTCTGGGTGAATCAGCACCAATTTATTGTACAAGTCTTACATTTCAATATTTCTCTGTTAAAAATATTACCTGTATGTAGATCGTATGAATGGTGGGAGACAATATGATTTGTCTTAAGGCATAGTTTCTTGAATAATAGCTGAGACAGGGTATAAGAGAATTTTGCTTTTGTGTTTTCAGTTTATGTTCTTTTTTTAATGTAGTTTTTCGAAGCATTTCTATTTTATCCTTTGTTTATATTTAACTAAATGCAAGAAAATATACCACTGTATAAAGGAAAAAACGCCAAATGTCTGTTTCAAATGAGTTTTCAGCAGGTGTTTATGTAATGTGAGACATAACTACTATTTAGAAGCCACTATTATTTATAATTAGAATTTAATCTAACGCCCCATATAAAACTGTTGTGGTGAGAACAGACTCCATTTGTCATTCCATTATGATTTCTTTTTATAAAGGGTGAGTACACTTTTCTATTTCACATTTTCTTTGCTCCCTCTGCTCTTATGTTCACAAAATGAGAACTTCCATAGGTTCAAATTCCTTTTCAGTTTTTCGTTAAGTATAGGGCAAAGAAGTGGAATCTTAGTGAAGATGTGATAAAGGTATTTATGGAAATGAATTTTTAATAAAATTTCTGATCCTGGAAATGTGTATGTATAACTTTATAATTGCTTTCATTGAAACTATTGCTACCAAGGCTCAATCAATTAATTCTTCAACTTTAGACTTGAGTGTTTGTAATATTAGGATCAGTACAGCTTATACCATGCAATAATTCCTAAAATTTACAATATCTTTTTCTAAAGCAAAATATTTCTGCAAGTGTTTTGTGCATATTTAGGGACCTAGATTCTAGTGCTTTTATTTCTTTCTTTTAATTTGAAATAAAAAGGTCAGAATCTAAAACCTCAGTGACGATCTGGAAGTCTCATTTATTTTTTTCAAGAAATGCAATCAAGTAGAGGTGAAACTATTGTAATGTGTCTCCTTGGAGTCTGTCTAGCAGAGATTAGACACTCCAGAAAACAGTGGAGTAGCTTCTTTTAAAGCTAAAAGAAGGTTGGCAGCTGTGTCAGAAGGGTGATTGTTTAAGAGATCTTGGAGCTCTTGGAAATTTCCTGCATATTGTATTAAAAGAAATAATTTACTCTCTTTACAGGAAATAGGACATTGATGCTCTTCCATTTGACTGAAAACACATTTCCTCTTATGTAGCATAAACATGCATGATAAAAGTGCAGATGATATTTTTAAAGTTAATTTTTTTATATAAATATTTAACTTTACATAGACTATTGTTAAACTCTAAGGACACATGCATTTACCAGGGGGCAGGGAAATAAATGTAGATTGGGAAGTTCAGTTGGTGCTGCTGTTATGACTACAGCTCTCTTAGATCTTATCTTCGCATGTAGAAAACAACAATGGATACATCCCCTCTGTGCCCTCTGAGATTACAGGGATGAAATTTCCTTAGTTCAATGATTGACATGTTCATCTAAATGCTTTTTCTTCCATTTCATGAAAGAACTGCTATCCTCTATACACAAAAGTGAGAGACAGCCCTTCCTCTTCCAAAACCACAGAGTATTCATGCAGCTACCCTTCTGCCCTTTACAAAGATGTCTTATTATGGATGGTCTTCATCTTTCCTCTTGAGAAACACAGACCTCTGTTCTAACAGTGACTATGTATTACAGCAGTGGATGATAATCATCTCATCCCAGGTGCTGGCTCTCCTCCCAAGCAACAGAAATTTTCCAGAGAAGAACATCCAAACTTAGCATGTTAGTAAATTCTGCTCTTCCGAAGGAGAAATAGTGTCAGAGGCTACATAACTGGAAAAAAAAAAACAAGAACCAGGGTCATGGATGTCTTATCCAAGTTAGTGATCCAAGTAGTCCGGTACCTAGGTGGTATGCTTAGACCTTACCTTCACATTTTACCACTTACTTTCAGCTCTTCGCAAACTGTGGTTCTCCTCACTTGGCAGACTCAAACTATGGCAGCTGCACAGGCAGAATTTAATTTCCCTGTCAAGATGCCCTAGAAGGTGTGTTTGTTATTTCCAACTGAATTAAGAAGCAATCATAATGGATGAGTAAGGAGATATTTGTTCTGTTTTGTATTTCATCATTCCCAGTGATGTAGGTAAAATTAGATTTATTAAATACTCCTTTCACGAATTCAGCTTCAGTTCTTTTCTCTATGTAAGTAAGCACTGTTAATCTTGCATAGAGTTTGGAGACTCAGGACCTAGCTTAGTCTAAAAGAACTATTTGAAGTTATTTAGACAAAAAAGCCCAAGAGATTAAGTTACATTAGTGTGATAGTCTCAGGGAAAAAAAAAAACACAACGTCGTAGAATGACAGAAGTTCAAGACACTAACCAGACACCAAGAAGACCTTGGTCCACTTCGATCAATAATCTCCCTACTGCAGTCCTGCACTGTAGAAAATAGATAACACTTGCATTTCTTCTATTGTTTAAGCCCCAATCTTCACTGTGCAGGAGCTAGCCATACTATGTGGATGTACAATGCACAGCATACTGATCTTAGTGTGACATGCCAATCACATTTGCATCATTATACGTAGTATTAAATTTGGCTATGTTGCTGGGCTGTAAACAGCTACGTCTCCTTCAAAGCCAATGTTGTACACATTGCAAAGTGCACACAGAGCAGAGTTGCAAAAGACGCATTAAGTTATCCAACATAGGAATTTTAGTCTAGCATGCTGTTTTTAAGATTATGTCAGCATTTCTGTTATCTTATTTTTCACCAATCTACAATTAGCTTGTACAAAATTCACTAGGGATTACATTTTAGAATAGAAGATCTTTTCCTTATGCAAAATTGCTTACTAGCATGGAAAGAAATAGCTTAGTTGAAAGTTTACTATCATGTAACAGGAAGTTATTAGTGTTCTTATTTATCCTTGAACAATAGAGATCTCTTATTTGGCCTATCCCAGTGGAAGGTTGAACTGATGATAAAGAGTACTGGCAGTTTCTGAATCCATCTTCTATATTTTTTCCTTTTCAAAATTCAGCCCTTTCATCTTGTATGCTGTTCACCCTTTTGCCTGGTTAGGATAATGTTTCTATTTCCTTTAGAATGAAATCTGCTGCAGGAATCGTTTCACATTTATACTCAAGAGTCAATGCATAAAATACAGGAATGATCCCAGTAAAGGGAAACAAAACTGTACTTTTCAAAGGTAAGAACAGTAACAATTTCCTGGTAATTTTTTTATTTATGCTTTCATATTGGCTCAAAGCACCTTCAGAGTGCACAGTATCATGAGAAGCTGTGTGCACTTTTCTTCGTAGTTTCTCCAGACATATGGATAGAGCATCTCTTGAGACAATAAGAGTTTGAACTAAAGATTCCCCTTTCTGAATTAGTATTTTAAGTATGCAGCTGACAAAAGGTGCGAAGAAACTGTTCTATCAACATCTCTATTTTTTTAAGGATATTTGGGGATATCAATGCTACCTAACACACACGTATTCCTACATCGTACACTTAAGTAAGTTCTGGAGAAAAAGGCATTTAAAATTTTTCTCTTGCCAGTATCCCACACTGGGTAGCACATAGTGCTTTCAGCTCTGATTACCTTTCTGAAGTATTTCTTCTTCCATGCAACACAAGCAGATATTAAACATTCACTCAGTCATAAGCTTCAAGATATAGCACAACTGAAGAGTGAATTCCCATTCTGTAATTTTTTCTTAAACAGAGCATGATAACCCATTCTCTGGAGATCTGGACTGTTTTGGTAGTACTGCTGATAAGAACTTATAAGGATTTACAAGGGTTTACAAGTGAATTAATGGTGAATTTAAAATTATTTGTTGTGGTTAAAGTAGCCAGCATGATAACCTGTTTGTTTATTTTCTCTTCCAGTAGAAAAACAAACAAAATAACTTCCAGTTTTACATTACCTCTCTTCACTGCAAATTGAGGTTTCAGCTGTAAAACAGCCTCCTCGCTCACAGAAGGATTCCTGCTGTGGGCAGGAAGGGAAGAAAACCTTGATGAGTTGAAGCCAAGTTGTTGCTAATCTGCTAAAAGATGCCGAGACAAACTGTGGTTCAAACACTCAAGTCCTTTTCAAGTGAATATTTCATCTTTGATTATATGACCTTTACAAATCCTATTGAACTATTGTTCCTTCGTATGTAAAAATAATGATATGCTATATTTATGTGAACACCCATCTGTTTGGTGTTGGATTCACAAATACAGATAAAAATTCAAGAAAATTATCTTTGAATAAGATCGTCATGAGCTCCCAAATGTTAGTGAAAAGTTCACTCTTGGTGACAGCATCATTTTGTAGGGCTCTATGTCATCTTATTTATAATAAACTCCAGAAAGATCACATTCAGCATAAATGGCACAAACAAATTATTTCTTTTAATAGCTTTTCCACACTAAAACATCTACTTTAGAAGCCAATTGTGTTTGGCTCTTTTTCTTACCAGAAACAAACTCCTGAAAAATAACCTAACTGGATCCAACAGAGAAAGAGTCTAGAAAGCAAAATGCACTAAATCCTTGAGGTTTTAAAAAGTCTTTTGTTCACCTGATATTGCAGGGAAATGCCCAGATGCAGAAACCTTAAAAAGTTTGCCATGAATTTTTGTGTCAGTGAAAAGCTGCCTCGAAGTTGCCATTCAAAAGAAAAACCAGTAATCATCTTTGTTACTATTCTGGCTATGTTTACCATAACTGTAGTTTCTAAGTACAGTTACACTGTTACATCATGTGAGTAAAGCTCTCTTACTATGGTCATATATCTTTATTATGTCTGACAAAGCACACCTTTCTCACAGAGAGCTGACAAAAATAAGATTCTGCCACTATAGTCTACGAGATAGGTTTTTGCTGCTACAGCTAAATCAATCTCAGATCACACCTCATCTACCCCAACTGACATGGGTATTCTGGCAGAAGTCTGCAGCATAAATATACCATCAAGCAAGGGAATACCATTTTCTATTACATTCCCAAATAGGCAAATACATAAAGATAAATTAACAGGTGCATGAGCAGCCCTATACGATATTGATCATTACTGTAAATATGCTAAGATCTTAAGGTGAAAATGATGTGATCTGAGAGATAAAGTGAGAAATGCAGGTTAACCACTCATTTCTCAAACCTCAGGTGAAGTTCTGTGTAATATCCACATGCATGATTAGGCATCTTTCTTAAGACCAATTAACTACCATTGTAAAATAAATGTATTCATGTATGGTGGAAGTATACGAAACTTTATAAGAAGGAAATTTTCATAAAACAAACACCATTTTTAACTAGAAATAGAAAATAACTAGTACAACATAGAAGAAGAAAATTATACAGAAAAAAATAGGTATATCATTCTGAGTGAATGTATGTAGCAGCAACAGCACAACCTTCACATCTGTAACAGCTAAGGTGTCATTACTGCAAAGTGAGTTTTGTAAGTGAAGGGCACTTTGAAGGTGTACACCCAACCCCTCTGTCTGTTATTAGCAGTCACACTCGGCAGTCCAAAATCAACAACCTGCATTAAAAACATAAAACATGGTCACGAGAACAAAAACATAAACTCTGGTGCAAAACCTAACGCACAATTTTGAGAGTAGCAATCTTGATCAAATGAAAAAAAATAAAAATTTGGATTTTTGCATGGGAAGAGAAGTCAGAACTTCATATCTGTTCTGCTTTGTTTCTGTCCTAAACCTCTGTATTCTTAATTGTTAACTGAATCTCTGGCTTCGATTTGGATTTTCAAAAATACTTCCAAATCTAATCTCTGATAGGGATGGTGCTAGCTCCAAATTTTTGGCCACATTTTAGCTGCTGGTTTTGGGCATTGGTCCCAAGGGACAGTTTCTGTTTCTATTCTATTTAATAGGATAAACACAGACATTGATTTTACATAATCATATTTATGTCATATGAAAAGTTTATAACTTGATATTTTAATCAACTTGTATCAGAATACATTATTACTTTCTTCCTTCTACTCAAAAACTGACTAAAACTCTCAAAGTTAAAGCCTCACTCAGTTAGAAATGCTTGCATAGAGAAGTTTCATGTGAATATCTGATTCTACTAAAGCCAAAAGAATTTCACATTTACTGTAGTACAGTCATATGCTCATATAGAGCTCCTAAGGCTATCTCAGGTAGACTTCGCATCAGTTAATGGTATATCAATTGAGAGATCCTTCTGTTAAGGTCAAAGGTCTCAAATTAGTTCATTTAAGGCTAGCGCAGTGTAAAGTAGCTGAATTAAGACAACCTCAGTTACAGTTTTCTGTGTGAAAGCTCTTTTAGTTAATGCTCTCAGGGTCTTTTTCTTCCCTGCAGGACACAAACTGCCTCTATTAAAGTCAGTGGAAATTGCTGATATTCTGCAGGGAGGAATAAGGCCTTGAGATTAAGAAACCTGCATTAACAACACCTCATTTAAGGTGCTTTTCTTTCAGAAATACCTGTTAAAAACAGCTGCTAAAGTGATTTAGGAGCACTCAAGTGCCAGATCGCGTATTTGTAGTAACTGCTAAGATGTAGGTAAAGCACTTCAACAGCTGTGAGGCAGTGATTTAACAGTGGGGAGACTTTTTTTCTTTTTTCTTACTTCTTCTCTTAATACTGATGCCAATGCCTTATTAGATAGATGACAAAATTCGAAACTAAAATAGTCATAAATTCATAACATTCAGTCACAGATTGTCTGTAACAACATTCCATTGACTGAGATCATCAGATGCAATGTCCCAAAAATGATGTTCAAGGGACGTTACCTTCACAAGATATATCTGTCTTGCTCTATTCCTCCCTTCTCCCTTCTTAGTTACACCTCGCTGTAATAAACTGGTGGTCTGCTTCAGTTGCACCCCAAAGCTGTGACCCTGGATGAGCTCAGCTGTTCTGACAGGTGAATGGAGGTATAGATGGTGGTGAAGTTACCTTCAACCTAAGCTGTGTATAGTCACACTGCCTTCGCCTGTGCCGGGGGACAGAACGTCTGTGCAAGAGGCAAAAAAAAAGAAAAAAAAAAAGAGGTTAATTGCTTGTCAGAGTACATAGATCAAAAATATGCCAAGCTTTTAGACTTTTAATGTTATTGTTATTTTCAGATTACTTGATTTTAAGTATGACTTAAATTTGAAAACCAAAATAACCAATGAAAAAAAAACTTTTAAAAAATGTCTGTGAAATTATGATAACATTCTTTTTTCATTCTGAATAAATCTGATTTTTTTTGCTATGATTTCAATTTGCTACAACAAAAAAATTATTTGGCTTTCATTTACCATGACCTATGAAAAGCTAGATGCAAATAAAGGACTGACCACAATTAGCTCATTAGACAGGCCTTTTAAAAGTTTGTGAGTTTGGTCTCACTGAGTGAACACTTGGATAATTTAAACATTACTGTAAGGCCAAAGCAACAGGGCACATTAATTTTGAGCATGTAAGAATCATCAGCTATAAAAAACTCATTCTGATGAGGTTTTGTTATGCTTCAGCTTGGTAGCTTGTAAACACAATATCCCATGTTCTTAAGGGAAGAAAAAGCATGTGTGTAAGTCTTCATGGTTCAGTCAGGCCCTACGTATACAAGGAAAATAGTTCGTGTTCAAATTTGTTAGTGGCTATCTTTTAAATTTTAGTCACTATGCGTTTGCTATGAAGACAATTTGAATCCACTAAAGACATACAAAATATTGTAAAAAAAGTCTTGTTTAAAATCATTTCAGTAAAAAATGGTCAGAAATCAGAGTTTTTTCTCCTCAGGCAGTGCTACAGTTGCTAAAGTGCTGAGTTTAATCTTGCCTAGCTTTTAATTGCAGCAAGATGTGTAGAACTTAAATATCAAATAAATATGAAATTCAGGTTTGTCCTATAGTTATAATTGTGGTGCAGCTGGGTAACAGGGCTGTGCCTGTGTGCACACCTAGTGCACTCAAGTCATTAGCTCCTTGGGTGATCCACAAACTCCCCATATAGACATCTGTGTAGAGGAGATAATGGAGCAATTTTAGTAATAGACCGACGAGACAGTGATTGACCGAACTCCTAGCCACCCTCTCAATTAAGGATTTGACTAATTGGTGCAGAAGCTCTCCTGGTGGAAATTTTGGATGGCCCAGATGATTTCCCCCAGGAAATTCTGCAATGCCTAGACCGATTTCTATGCTTAAATACATTGATTAACATCCTGGGTGGAGAAACTTGCTATCTCAGAGACTCTCTGGAGGTTCTTGCAGCAAAAATGATGAAATTGTACGTAGATAAGTCCAATGGGGCAGTCTTTTGTAGACAGTTAGGAGATTTAGGGGATGTTTTGTTTGTAGCTTGAAATAATCTATTGCATTGGAACTTCCATATGATGGAGGTGTCACACAGTACCAGTACTGGGTGGACTGCCAAGAACTGAGGAGAACAGCAGGTCAAGGAGTCCCAGCCAATTCAGCTGAAGACATTGTGGCAAGGATCCTTGCAATGGAGATGCCTGTTGTTGTCTGGACAGCCACTGACCTGTTCAAGAGATTTGATTCCTCATCCTATGCCAAGATCCCAGTGAATTAGATTTTAGCAAACACTTTCTCTGTAAGTGTCTATGCAACATAATCATGAAAAACATAATTTAAACTCAGGGGAAGTAGTGTCACCTCCACAGCATGATTTATACCACCTACCTTTGAGACAATTAAAAATGTGTAATTCTTCTCTAAAAGTAAGAGCTCTACTAATTATATCGAGGTGCAGGTGCTAAGGTTTGCCACTCGCACTCAACAGCGGCGCTGTCTCCTGCATCCTGTGATGCAGCTGTGATTACACAGCTGCAAAGCCTCTTTGCCCCACCATCACTCTTTTCCTCTTCCCTCACCTCCATCTATGTCAGGGCTGGAAGCATGTACTTGATTTTACTGATTCCAGCAAAATTAACTCACCTAATAACTTTTCACCCAAATATGGTTAATTTAAAACAAATACACAACTTTGAGAGTAATTTTCAGTGGAAAAACATGGAAAATTTTACAGCGCTATAGTAGCTGACTAATACTGCAAAATAAAACAGGAAACGTACGGAAAGAGGAATGAAAGCCACTCAGTGAAAAGGAGAGTTTGATATTTTTAAAGCTGCTACTGCTGCCAGTAGCATCCTGTGTTTCCCAATCCTGTCTCCATGCAGTATCCTCCCTCGTGCCAGCATAACTTGTAGTGGTGAAAAGAACTGAGAGAGTGATGTTGATGAAAACTCACATAGCAGAAGGAAACAGTTATTTTTCAGCTCCGTCAGTTCTCCAGTGTGGTTCATTGCACAGCAGTGGAGTGAGGGCAGGTGTGAGTAGTAAGCATCGTTCCTGGCAGTGCTAGTATATGACAGCTTAAAGTATTTTATAGTACTTATAAACCACCACCCCTTCATGCCCTGCATGCTTCATTATAGACAAACTGAGAAATCTTTCCAGAGCTTTTAAAGGCCTGTCTAATACTATAAAACACAGAAAGAGGGGTTTATCCAGCAGTTGAGAACTATGTCTGTGAACTACAGTGAAAAATTAGCAGCTTCTTAATCAAAGCATGAATATTCATAAAAATAGGGGAAAAAAATATTGTTTAGACATTATCCACAAAAAGGTTGTACTTATGACTCTCTTTCTTACAGGATGCTGAAATCTCCTGTTTTATTTTAACCATTTGTTTCTCAACATAACTAGAAGATAAGCTAAATCAAACTCTTACGGATTTAAGAAGAAAAAATGTACAATGTTGTCCCAGTTTTTAAATAATAGGAAAGTCTGGAGTTTTAGAAGATCATTATATGTACTCTGGTAGTACCACATGTACATATGGTAATACATTAGCCTGCTCTTCTCTTTTTGCAGTGGACCAAATTCTGAGGTCACCTTTCAAAAGAAAAAAAAAAGAAAAATCGATAAGGACATTCACAGTTAAGTTTAAGTCTTAAAAGTAGCATTACAAAGAAACATTAAGTAAAGAAACTTGAAGAGATAAGACCTTCCTCACGATGAAATCATCATACATAAATCTATAAGTTCTATTTTAAGTTGTTTTAACTTTGTAAAACTTAAAACAAAGCAGAACACTCCAGACAAACTGCATAAAAAAGGAAAAGAAAGAGTAAGGCAATAATTCTCTAATTACAAGCACATTCTAGAAACAGCACAGAAATCCATTTGAACAAATATAAAACAAAGTTGATGTGTCTTCTAAATTATGGTCAGCATTGTTGAAAGTCTTGCAAAGTCCTGGAGTAAATAATAGAAAACAATAATAAAAAAACCTCCTTAATTGATAAATTGCTAATAGTGATTCTTAAAAATAAAAGCAAACAAAATAAACAAAAAAAACCCCCACCAACAAACAAACGAACCACCCAAAATAAACCATGAAATCTTTATACCAAATGATCCAGAGCAGATTTCTACAAGGTCATGGAAAGTATCTTAGTGTAAGCGTATGATATGTAGGTAAAACTTACAAAAAAAAAATATATATTTTCAACACCAGTTTTATGCTTTAGAATCAGATGCAAGAATTTCAGTTAAAATGCATACTGAAGTTTTCAAATATATAAGAAAGAACCTTCGGATCTTGATGTATGCAATGTATCTCTCATAAAAAACTCAACAGCTGTCATGTTCACAAGCAACAAAGAGCCACTCAAAGCAGCCATCCAAGAATGATTGTCATCAGCCATGACTCCATTCTCTGAGATTCAGACTTATGACAAATGAGTTATGATCAGTTTAAGTGATTCATCCTCACTCACTGGCTCCAAATCTTCATTACAAAAACAAGTCAGCATGTTTCTTTGTGTATCTGTAAGTTGCAGAAGATTCTTATATTAAAATCCTCAGAGCTAGCACTGGAAATGAAATTGTAACAATATCCATAGTTAAGAGAAAACAACATTGAGAAAATGTCAGAAAATTTATTATTACTATAGCTTCTCTGTGATTTATTAATGATAATCAATATCTCAAGGTTAAGGTACACTTGTAACAATGGATGGCAAGGAGAGAATATAAAAACATCATTATGCTCTGTATTACAATTTTGTTCACCCATTTTTTGCCTTCTTATATTTGACAATGCAACACTGGTTTTTCTGCATCCAGTGACTGAATTTAAATTGAAACTATATCACCTTGCACTGAAATCTCTTAATATCTAGCATGCTAAACAAGGTCAGCAACAGTTTTTGTACATGGCTAAGAAGCTTCTAAAAGCTATTTAGAGGTGAAATCCAATTGAAGTCAATAACAAAACTTCTATTTACTTCACCATGTACTTATATTAAAAGGATGATGTTATTGATTCAGTAGGTAATACTTTTACCTCTAAATCGGAACCCATCCAATGTCATATTGGGGACACTGATTTTAGTATTTTGGGCAACAGTAATGTTGCATTAGCTTTGAAAATCTGTAGGATAGGGTACCATCCGATAACCTTTCAGAAGCACAAACTTGTCTTCTGTCTAAATAAAATTTAAATCCAACAATATAGCATTTATACCTATCAAAATCCAAAGGCATTTCTTATAGAAAGGTTTCTATAAAATGTAATCCTGGTCAATTCCAAGTAGGTTAATGGTATTGTTTAACTAAATCGTTTGTGAGTTTTTCATATGCACAATATTCTTTGCTTTCCCTTCAAAATTACTGGTTTAATATATTTTGATCAATTCTGCTCTGTAAGAGGGAGACCAGGGAATGTCCTCACATAAATGAATAGCTGTTTAAAAGGTAGGAAACAAGGAAAAAAAATATTAAAGATCAGATTTTGAGGTATAGGGCATTTACGAATGGAATCTTAGTGAAATCTTTGTTTGAACCAATGAAAACTTAATAAAAGATTGAGAAAGAAAGACTACAATGAGACAAAGTTACCTGGGAAAAATTAAAACCAGCTGTGGGACTGAAGAAGACTCACATAATCAAACACCTGAGACACCAGTGACAAACAAAACTCAGTGAAAATAAATGTAAAGTGAAGAAAGTAGAAAAAACAATCGGGTTTTCATAAATGGACTCAGAGCAGCCTGTTAGTGCAGTGGGATACATCCTTGGGATTACACAGATAGTTATATGAATACTCAAAAGGTAGTGGTTCATAAGCTACCTGGAGACTGGGTACAAGTTCCTCATAGGCTTTTATAGGGATTTATCATGTTTAATATCTTAATCAATGACCTGTAGGATGAGACGAACTTTGTCTTCATCAAATTTGTGGGTAACTCTGGGTGGGGGGTGCAGTTGATGTGCTCGAGAGCAGGGCTGCAATTTAGAGGCATCTAGAATGGCTATAGGAATGGGCTAACAAGATCCTTATGAAATCCAGCAATGACAACTGCAAAGTCCTGTGCTTGAGGCAGATTTACCCCCTGCAGCAGTATAGGCTGGGGACTGACTGCCAGAAAGCAGCTCTGCTGAAAAAGAACGTGGTGGGCAGTAGTCCAAATATGAGTCATCTCTGTGCCCTGGCAGAAAAGCTCATTGCATACTAAGCTGTGTCAACAAAAGCATATTCAGTAGATCAAAGGAAGTGATTATTGGACTTTTTCTCAGCAATTAATAGACTCCATCAGGAATACTGCTATCGTTTTCAGGACCTTGATACAAGAAGAGTTTATAAAACTGAATAAGTTCAGCAGAGTCCAAAGTCCAGCAAAAGGACACTAAATGGTTGGGGGCTGGAGCAGTCAACTTGTTAGGAGAGGCTGAAGGAACAGGGCTTCTTCACACTGGAGAAGAGAAAGTAGCAGCTTTCTAATACTTCTGTACAACTAGATACAACTGTATCTAGAAAGCTGAGACACATGAAAGTTAAAATGGAAGGATGTGATTCTGCAGAGATGCAGTACTATTCTGTATGTAACAATTTAGACAATGGAAGTAGAAATCAGATTTATTAAATTGACATAGCATATAATTTTGGAAGTTGTAAACATCAATTGCAGGACAGATTCCAAAATCAAAGCAATATTGTCAAACTGAAGAAATATTTGGGAAGGAAAAAAAAAATCAATAAACATAAATGCAAGATTCTGCCTTTTGATTAGAATGTTTATTTGTCCAACTGAATACATTACAGTAAAAATGGATCTGGGTAACATTAGCTGAGCATGCATCAATGATATTTTGTAGTTTAAATACTATAGATCAGCACAGTGAAGTACATCAACCAAACCTGAAAGACACAAAGCAATATTTTCCTTCCACCAGTGTTAGTACAGCTTCACCTTGGTCTTTTACAGGCATCAAACTACAAGAAAGATGTGAGTAGAGAAACCCCTGGCATAAATTATCAAGAATAATGTAGGACCCTACTCACATGACCTGCAAGCAGGCTTGAAAGAACTGTGGCTGTTTAGTCTAGACAGGGAAACAGAAAAGAAACATGATACCACTTTCAAAATATGTAAAAAGCTCCTGCAAAATGAAAAAGAACAATCTGCTTTCTATCTGTTTGGAGGACAGGTCAAGAAGCCATGAGCTGAAATTGCAGCATAAGAGCCTTGTGTGACATTAGGAAAACTTTTTGACTTCAAGAATAGCAAATCACTGAAATAGACTGATAATGAAAGTGGTAAGAGTCTGCATCAACTGTGGACTTTGAGAACAGGCTAGACAGACCCCTGTCAGGGATGCTAAAGGTTTAATTATTTCAGCCTGGGGATGGAGAGATGGAAGAGATGACCTCCAGAGATCTTTTCTAACCAGAGGCATAGAATCATGGTAAAACTGGAACATGAATTATCTCCTGCAAAAGGAATGCATAATTTCATAGAAATTGAAAGGTTCAGCCTTTATGAAAAAATGCTTTTTCTCATACAGCTGTGCTTTCCAATGGTGATAAACAGCTCCACTGTTCTTAAGGTGAGGAGCCCTAAGGCTAAGACAATGTTTTAGGTACCTTGGGCTCAAGCAATTCAGTGTTTTGGAATGCTGTTCCTCTCAAGCACAAATTGAAATAGGATGGATTGAAAGATAGAAGGTTGAAGGGAAGTTATTTAACAAATGAAGAAAGGAACAAATATATTCAAAAGATGATCCTGCTAAGCCTATGAGTGCATGCAGTCTCCTATTTGTGGAATAAACAGTTGCTTATTTCCACTGGAGAAGGCAGCAATTCACCACTGTAAAGGATGTGACCCATCAGTAATGCTTCCGGTATAGAGGAGCTCTGGAAGTTCTCCCTTGATCCTGTCTTTTTTGATTCTTCACTATGGATACTGATGCTTCAGAACAAACTTTATAATCATCCATATGCCAGCATTTAAATACCCTTGGAAATGTGGCTGTCAGGGAGGCAGAAAGATTATTGTGTACATTATAAATTACTTACAATTTGCACTCCAGTACACACAAAGCTTTTTTAAGCATAAGAAAAATCTACAACGTCCTTTTTCTTTCTGTAAAAATTAGTGGGTTGTGTTACTTCTCTGTTCAAGAGTTACTATAGTAATTATTATATAGCGTTTGAGAAGTAAAAGCTAGATCCATTGCTGGTGATAATCAACACAATTTCATTCACTTCAGGGGAACTCTGCCAATTTATTCCAGCTCAGTATCAGATCATAAATGTCATATGTCCAAAAAATGTCTCTATTTTTTATATTGAAAGGCAAAATGTCAATAGGCTTTTAGTTTTTTAATTTGCTTAGAAATCTTATTTAAAAAATCAGTTTATATATTTATTTTTCTAATTTAGAGTCAGATTAAATATAATATGCTTTTCAAGATAACCTATCAAAAAATTAGTTCTCTTCTTAGTAGAGTTTCTTTATAGGCAAATTCATACCAAAAATGCTAGAACAGGACAATTTCAAAGTGGAAATGGTAGCTATTGTTTAAGCCAGTGTGGTAATTCAGAAAAGCTTAAAGATTAGGAGTGCTGTATAGGAAACGCAATTATTCTGCCTTAGAAAAGAAGGGCTGGAATTGGTTGTTGGAAAGAGAAAAATGGAAGGAGAGCTCTGGAGCATTGAGCATATTCAGCAATGCTGAAAATGAGCAGCATTCCCTGTTGCTGGGGGACAGGAGGAATAGCAGCTGTAACTGTTCCTTCAGGGTAATGACTGCTTTCCCACAGTCTTCGATTATTCTTTCAATAAGAATAATGAGACTGATTTGCTGAAGTTGAGGCATAGGCAAAATAGGTAGCAGGGACTGTGGTGATTCTATCAGACTGCAGCCAGACATGGGACTCCCTGTAGGCATAGGCATCTTTTGGAGCCAAAAACTCTCCACGTTTCCCTCTTAGAGTCTTTGCCCAAGGCTTCTAATCAGGGCATTTTAATTATTATTGTTTTAAATCCCAGTCCATAAAAGCTTAATGCTTACACAATAATCTGCTCAAAACTTTGTGGGGACTGACCTATGTGCAGTTGTGCATAGCAGCTCACAAGACAAGACCTTCAGCTAGTGTTTCAAAATCATCTGAGGAAATTAGGAGCTGTCCTTTGAAGTGTCCTTGAAAATGACAGTCTCAACCTAGACCCCTGTAGTCATGGTAGTTTGTTCAGTCTATTTCCATGTGAATACCAAGCAGGCAATTTAGAAGTCTAATTTTTACCCTCCCTTTACTGTCAAAAAGGAATTAGACCATATGAAGTCATCAAGGACTATCTGAGGATTTGCTATAACACCCATCACCATGGTATCTAAGTGCTTCCTGAAAAGACCTATTAATCACTGTGACTAAGCGTTCCCTCCTACCTGATCTGTCAGCTGAACGGCTGTTACTTCAGTTTCTGATTTATGTTCTCATGATTTAGCTTAAATATGGACATCAAATAGGACACTGGATAAATTCTCTCCTTTTTGAAATCATCACACGAAAAGACCCAAATTAACAGATAAATTCGTTTCTATTAAGTTGATGGGGCAAGATTAGATAGAGTATTGATTTTTTCCCCAAAACTAGAATTTTCAAAATTACACTGGAGTTAACTAAGGTAATGTCAGTAAGTGAGTTACTAGGACATTTTTCTGACAAAACAATTTTCATGAACCAGTATTCTGATTTGTAGAAACATTAAAGTACTGATTCTGAAAACAGTTTCTCAAATGAGGTTGGAAATTCTCATCACAACTTCTATCACTCTGTCTTAACAATCAGGGTGGTGGTCAATCTTGTGAAGTGTAGTATACATAGGATAGTTTGATAGCCTAATCACAAGGCTCTCAGATATGGCACAGACACTTTCATTTTGACAAAAAGCTACATAAGATTCATGAAACTTGTATGATTGAATTTTCAAAATGCTTCAAATTCATTTAATTTTTTTTAATATAAATTAATAGACATTTTCCAATAGTAATAGTTAAAATAAATATTTGAAAGGAAAATAATTAAATCATCCTTGCTTTGTTTATTTTTAATAAATTTAAAGCTTCTTTGCTTTAACCTGAAGTAGAAGTAACATTCAGAATTCCCGCATTGTCCTTGATAAATAACACTTGTTTTCACCCCATCATAAGAAAACCTAGAGGTTTCTAACTGCTACTGTTTTTGTTAAAGTTCGTGAAGATCATGTTTAAATATTTTTCCTGCTTCCTGATCTTTATTATGAGTCTTGCACTCCTTGCTGTACTGAATTTATTCCAGGTAGCTTCATCACTTTCTCTTCTCCTCTACAAAAATTTTATTCATAACTACAGATTTTTTTTATTAATATTATTTTATATTTTGGTTCTATGACATCAGAAGTATGGTTTTTTTTCTGAAAAATGTTGGTTGGTCAATTATTTTACAGTTATTTTTAATATAATGTTTACACAAGGCACACTATAATTTGAGAAGTGCACCTGACAATATGATCTTTCTTAACACTTTTAAATCGGGATTTTTTATAATGAAAAGCTTGTGGTTATCTCTTCCTCTCCTCTCCTCTCCTCTCCTCTCCTCTCCTCTCCTCTCCTCTCTTCTTT